>JAJPUD010000836.1:178651-195586 GCA_023553655.1 Myrmecobius fasciatus
ATCTATCTATCTATCTATCTATCTATCTATCTATCTATCTATCTATCTATCTATCATTTTGCATGCTAAGTCCATCATCTCTGTTCCATGCCAGGTAGCATCTTTCATGCTCAGTCTTTCAGAATTATGGTTGGTCATTGGGAATTTATACTTTTCTTGAGTAGTTATGTCAGTAGTTAGGAAGGAAGCCTGCCACTTTGACCCAGGGATGATGCTGATCCAACCCCTTCATTTTACAGGTGCAGCAAGCAGAAAGATGCTAATTTGCTGGGTTTTATTCTATGATAAGGGTTGCCAATCAGCTTGCATCTCCACATTATTGCCAGAGAGAGAGAGAGAGAGAGAGAGGGTGTTAGTTTAGGCAGCTGCTGAAGCAGACATCCCTACAGTTCTTGCTGTCTCCCTCCCTCCCTTGGTGCTCCCGGCTCTTAGAAAGGCACCTTTCCTTAAGGTTCCTGTTGGATCTCTTTTATCAGTTGCTAGGTATAGCCAGGTGTGTCAACTGAAGTAGTGGAAATTTCTATTCAACTTATAAATAGTTGAAGAGCCTGACTTAGTGAAATGTAAACCGAGCAAATATTCCATTGTATCCTGGGTGGGGGGGATCGGGATTCAGTTATAGCACTATGTCAGTCACGTCAGGGCTGTTCTGAGTGAAGTCACAACTCCATAAGTTATTTATGGGAATGGAGCAAACAAAAGTTCATTCCAAAGTGAATAATGAGCATTCTTTCACCTGAAGCTGGGTCCCTGTGAGGAGACTGGGGTTCTACATCACCTAACTAGAGATAGAAATACACCTCACATCCCTGTGAATTGCCAACACCAGCTTCACTGATTGACAGCCCATGGAACCCCATGATGCCCACAAACACTGGGCTTCTCCAGTCTAGGAAATGAATAGAAAGAGGGGGACTTATTCTCCCACATTTATGTGGTTAAGGAGATCAAGGAAGTTCATTTCCCTTTATAAGCTAGTTTATTAGCAAAGTTTATGTTGGGTTTAATTGAAGCTCACAGATTTAAAGCTAGAAGGGGATCATTGGAGGTCATGACATCTCCTTCCCTCATTTTATGGAAGAAAAATAGAGCTCCCTACTCATATGGACAGTAAGTGACTTATGGTGGATTTGAATTCAGGCCCAACATTTTATCTACTGTCAGTCAATAAGCATTTATTAAGTGCTTACTGTGTGCTAAGTTCTGAGGATACAAAGAGAAATGAAATATAGCTCTTTATAACATGTCAAGCAACTATGTACTAACAAATTATATATGGGATAAATTGGATAATCAACAGAGGAAATCTGGTGGGAATTAAGAGGGAATAGGAGAGGTTTCTTGTAGAAGGGGAAATTTTAGCTCTGTTTAAAGAAAGCCATGGATGGCTTCTTGCCACCTAGCAGCTTCTTTATTTTTTCAAGCATCAAGATCTCTGTTTCCTCATGGTGTCTTAGAATAGAAGGCCAGGGAGGTCAAGAGTTATTCATTGACTGATGATCATCTAAGATATTTTATGCCAATGATGGTTTGCACCTTTAAAATAAAGTATTTTAAAAGTGCAGATTCCTTTTATCTTGTTAAACATTCACAAACTACCAAGTGGTGGAGCATGTCTGTAGCTGCTGCTACAGGAGTGGAGGCTAGTGGATCTCTTGAGTTTAGGAGTGCTGATATATAATCAGGCTAAAGGTATTTCTATACTAACCCTGGTGCCAATATGGTGGATGCTCAGGGAGAGCAGAATGTGACAGGAGTGAGGCAGCAAGGAATGAACTGGTCTAAAGTAGAAACATGGAACAGGTTAAAGCTTTGTGATTGACAGTGTAATCAGGGCTGTGAGTGGCTGTTATACTTTTACCTGAGACCAAGTCTGAAAAACAAATAAACAAAATTCATGAATCAATCAGAAAGCATTTATTAGCTGCCTACTGTGTTCCAGAAACTGTGCTAAATGCTGAGATTTTAGATATAAAGAAACAATCACTACTCCCCAGAAATTATATAAGTGGAGATCTTTATACAGATGCATTCATATACATGTCTGAGTATATGCACATATACTTACAATATGTATATATATATATTATATATACATATATGTGTATACCCAGAATAAATGTAAAATGGATGCAAAATAGCTAGGGAAGGAGGGTACTGGCAACTGGAAGATTTTTATGTGCTTGAACTGCATTTTGAAAGAAGACAGAAGAAGGAGTAAGAATAGTGGGAGTATATTCAAGGCATGAAGGTGACCTTTGAAAAGGTGTGAGGATGGAGGATGGAGTACTTTGTGGAAGGAAAATTGAGAAGGACAGTTTGGTTGGATCCCAGAAAGTAAGAGAGGAGAGTATTGTATAATTAGGATAAATACATGAAGCATCAATTAAGTGATTAAGTTATGAAGCACCAAAGAAGTGCTTGTTATATGCTTTCAATCTACGAGACTACTAGACTTTCAATCAATAATATGTCTAACAATATCCATTTATTAATTATCTTTTATGTACTAAGTAGGGGCAGTGAAGTGATGTAGTGGATAGATTCAGGCTTGGAGGCAGGAAGACCTGAGTTCAAATTTGACTTCAGACACTTATTAGCTATGTGACCTTGGGCAAGTCATTTAACTTTGCCTCAGTTTCCTCATCTGTAAAATGATCTGGAGAAGGAAATGACAAACCACTCCAGTATCTTTGCCAAGAAAACCTGCAAAAGAGGTCACAAAAAATTAGATCTGACTAAGAAAAGACAAAACAATGTTCAGAGAGAGAGAGACAGATAGACAGACAGAGAGACCAAGAGACTGAGAGACAGAGAGAAAGTTAATTGTGCAAAAAGACAGTAAATGAATACAAATATAAGAGTTAGTGCCTCAAGAAGCTTACAGTTTCATGGGTGAGCTAAGAAAGAATCACAAATAAGACAAATAAAAAGAAGATTGTTGTGGACATATGGGAGAAGTATTAAAACTCATGATGAATGAGATGTCTAATTTATTAGTTTTTTCTTAATATTTATCATAGGATCATAAACTGTTCAAATAAGGATCTGACCTAAATATAGGATATAAATCTAGATCTTTGAGGAACCTTAGAGATTTTTGAGTCTATTTGCCTTATTTTACAGATGAGGTAGATCTAGGGAGGTTTAATGCCTAACATTTTGACATAAACTGTCTTGTACTTCAGTGAATCCATTATTTCAACCTAGTGGACTCCCATAGAAAAATACAAATCATGACCCATCCATGCCTTCTCATTTTGTAGTATTCTTGTCATGTTCTCATAAATTCTCCTAAAAGGGTCTATCTACTCAATTAAATACACCAGAAACCCTCTCTTATCATGGACTATTAATAATCATAAAAATTCATAATAACTACTAATAATAATGGCATACAGCAGTCCATAGCAAGTATTCTTAATTTGAAGATTTCTTAGTTTAAATGGAATTGACAATCTCAATACTCCCCAAGATAGATTTCTCTGGGTGAGACCATCCCCAAAGAGTACTGTTTTGAGTTCTGGGTACCATATTTTAGGAAGTTCACTGAGAAATTGGAGGGTGTCTAGAAGTGGACAAATAGAATAGTGAAGGGCCTCAACTTGGTGCCAATTAGCATGAGTTGAAGGTACTGGAAAAAATTTAGCGTAGAGAAGACTTGGAAGGATCATGATCTTTGTATTTGTTTCTTCATTTCTGTTATGGAGAAGAAGTTTTAGGCTTGTTCTGACCCTAAGGCACTAAAATGCCCTCTATCACCCATGGATTATTATTCGTGGTGGAAAGACAATCGTGATTTTATTAACTAAAATCAATTCAGTGGTCAAATGGAAAGAGTGTTGGATTTGTAGTTAGGAAGACCTGAGGTCAAATCAGTCCTCAGATGCTTTTGAGCTAAGCCTGGGCAAATCATTTTCATTTATTTATATCACTGGGTTGGGAAGATCAAATGAGATAATATTGTGTTTTGCATACAAAATGCTTGCAAATTTTAAATTGTTATTCAAATGCAAATGATTATGATTAGTAAATCCATCTCATTAAATATGAAATATAAGATGATACTTTGCCAGTCTTAAGGTACTAAATTATTATTATTATCATTGTTACAATTAATAGTTGACAATTTATAATATATGGTATCTCGAGGTAAAAGCTAAGATATAAGACCAATATCCTTCTGGAAATATTATATGACTAAGTTATTGAATGCCACAGAGTTTGAAGAATTTAAGTCAAGGATTACTAAAAGGAAAATGGAGAGAAGCATGGGGAAGGTACACTGACTCTAATCCATTTCAAACTAGGAATTGAATGGGGGAAAAAGTGGTATAAATGACATTATGAGAGAAGTTATTAACTAGAGAAACAGACTGGTAATTTAGCGAGAGCAACAACTACCAAAGGAGGCCCTTGATATTTTAAGGATGGAAAGAAAACAAAAACAAGTTGGGCACCATGTGAAAGGTTCACACCATTGGACCTTTCTATTTCCCTCTGGCTGATACTTAGCTCCAGTTCTTCAGAGACTGTGAAATCCCATGATTTGTAGTCACAAAACATTTCTGGAAGGAAATTTGTCTCTCATGCTAATGATTATCTTAAGGGTTGCTAAAAGTTGTCCAAATATTTAAAAGAACTACAGCTCAGATTTATGTATCAGATATTTTTATTATCTAGGTTTAGAAAGGGTTTTAAATTCATTTTTTTCTCATTGGATCATTTCTCCTATATTGAGTTCATATGTGGATATAAATTAGATTTGCATAGAATGTAGCATGATTGTTGAAGGAACTTATAAGATTATTGATACAGAGTGAGAAAGACTTTTTGAAATGATCTAGTCCAAGCAATGGATGATGGATGGATGATCCATCATTTGAATGATGAGGAAAATAATGTCTAGGGTTAAATGAGTAATTATAATAATTACTCTCATTTTCTCTTTATAGGGTTAAACCTCAGGTAATAAGATTATAGAGTTTGTAACCATTAGAAATGGAATTTGAACCCAGCTTCTCTGACTTGAGAGCCAGAACTATTTCCACTGGGCCATATTGCCTTTTCAAATTGATGAAATCATAGATTCATGGGTAAGAAAGGAGCAAAGGATCCTAAAGAGGAAAAAGAAATTGAGCACAAGTATGGGAAAATGAAAATCTTGAATCAGGAGGCTTGAAAGGAAGCAGGTGATTGAAGGCAATTAATCACATTTCAAACTCTGGCTGACAAAACTAAGGAGTGAATGTGGCTCTCTCTATAAAAAGTAAGCTCCCTGTTACTTTTTCTTCTCCCCCTCATATGCAGAGTGGGTGAGTTTTGGTGACAGACTGTTTCGAAAGTAGCTGGCAATGGAAGATTTGAATAATGCTTGGCAACCACTTCAGGATAATTATTTGACTTCGAGAGAGAGAGAGAGGGACCTCAATATTCTTCTTAACCAGACTTGAGAAAGCAGTTATAGGATGAGAGGTGGAGTGGGATGAATCATCTCTTGAAAGGAGATGGGGGTGTCTAAACACCCTCCTCACCACATGACACCTTTTCCTAAATTCTGTCTGGCTTGATGCTTAGTATTAGTAGGCAGGGAGATCCAAATTCAACTTGAGCATTTATTAAATGCTTACTATATGCTGGGCACTGTGCAAAATGTTGGGTGGAGAGATACAAAGATGGAAACAAAAATTATTCTTGTCCTCAGGAAGCTCTCGACCTATGGACTAGTACAAAGACTGTCTAAAATTTTCCCTTTGAGCTTTGGATTTAATGCAAAGCAAGAGATCTTAATCTGGAATCTGTGAACTTATTTTTTTAAAACTGAATTATAGTCTTCTTCGTATTCCTATATATTTATGCATTTAAAAAACATGATTCTGTGAAGAGTTTTGGGCTTCACTAGACACTGCCAAGGGATCCATGATACAAAAAAGCTTAGCAAGCTTTGCTCTAGAGGTTTTTAGATTATTAGAATCTGTTCTGGTCTTAATTTTGCTTGGGTTTCTTTTCTTTTTCTTTTCATATTTTTTTTTTTTGTCCATTTATATATCCCTTAACTGTAAAATGAAGCAGTATTGGAAGAAAGGCAGTGTTATGCAGAAGAATGAGCTCTGCCTCTAGAGTCAGAGGACCTGCATTAAAATCCTCTTTCTGACGCTTATTTCCTTTTGTAATCTCCCTGGGTTTAATTTTCTTCATTTGTAAAAAAGAGGGAGTTGGAGGGAGCACCTGTGAAATCACTTCTAGTTTTAGACCTTTAATTCTATGAGATCAATATGTGTGTCTTCTCTCTCTTTTACTAGAATAAGACCAAAAGATTCAATTTACTTGTCCAAGGTCACACTGACAAGTATCAGAGGTGAGATTTAAACCTAAATCCTAACTCCAGAGACAATATTCTTTTCATTTGGATAAAATAAAATAAGGAAAATGCTTTACAGATCTTCAACTGCACTAAGGATGTCAGTGGTTATGATTAGTAGGTACTCAGTAAATATCGAGTGAATGATCCCCAAAGTCCCTGCCAGCTTTTCCAATCTCTGAATCGGTATGATGACAACTGCCTGTGACATCTTGTAGTCCCATTTCCAGGCAGCAAAGCTCTGAACTAAATGCTGGAGCTGCCCTGTGTTCTCTGATCATGTTCTGCCCTCCCTGGGGAAGGTACATGCACGCACAGTTTCTGTATCTCATCCAAGTCCCTTGGGCAAAAGTTGGATGCAAAAACCTTATTATGAACTGTGATAGCAAATGAACTATGTTTTCATAACTGGCAAACTCATCTGCTACCCCCACCCCCATCCCCTCAGCTTTCCCTGCCTTAGGACTAATTTCAGGCAGTCTGTTTATAGGGGAAAAAGATTTTTTATTGGTGGCAAACACACTACAGGATTAACAATTAAGTGGACTCTGGAAGAAGAAATACAGAAATACAGGGAAAATGGGTAGTCTCTTCATAGAGTCTATAAAAAGACCTCTTTCCCCAGGGGGAATCCAGTATTGTATTAATCATGCAGAAAAGAAAACATATGCTTCTTGGGTATAAAGTTAAAATAAATTAATTTCACTGCCTTACTCATAAGTGCTGAAAGCTAAGCAAAAAGGGTCCTTGCCAGATTTCCCTTGCTCTTAATGTCATGAGAACAGAACTGAAAGAAGAGCTAGGGACCATCAAGTTCAGTTCCTTCATTTTGGAGATGAGAACATCCAAGAGATGAAATGGTCAGTGGAAGGACACCCAAGACATTAGAGGTCAACATTTGAACCCATATCCTGCAATTTCAGATTCAGCCATCTTTTTTCTACATCATTGATACAGGATGGCCCAATAGGAAGCACTTTGAATTGGAATCACTTGAATAGATGGTCAAGTTCTGCTGGCTACTTACCACCTCTGATTCAAGTGACTCCAAGTTCAGAGCTTCTTGGGACTAGTTATATCTCTATGAGGGAACCTAGAGAGAGCAATGTGGGCAATTCACATTTTCATAATGTTGTACAATTGATGTCCCCAAATATTCTTTTGAGATCTCTATCTATACCCTAATGAACAGCTCTGCTAGTTGACAGTTATTGTAATAATGATGAAAACCCTGTCCACATCCATTCTAGGTTCCCTCACAGGGGGATAACTAGTCCCAAGATGCACTGGTTATCTCCATCCTGTGTGGAAATGCCTTAACCTATAAGCATCATAAAGTCACAGAATATGTAGTTCATAAGATGGCCCTATAATGATAAAGATCTACTTTCAAATCCAAACTCAGACATTGGTTGGTTCTATAGCCTCATATAAGTTATTTCTTTCCAGGAACTGAGTTTCATTCATAAAATGGAAATAATCTTTATAGGGTGGTAAGGATCAAATGGGGAAAGGAAATAAGCATTCATATATTGTGCCTACTATGTGCCGGGTTACTCTGCTAAGAATATTTTTACAAATGTTATCTCATTTGAGCCCCATGACAACACTGCAAGATAGATGCTATTATTATCCTCATTTTACAGTTGAGGAAACTAAAGGCAAACAGGGTTAAATGACTTGCCCAGAGTCACAAACTAGTATATGTCTTAGGCTGGATTTGAAATCAACTAGTTTTCTATCCATTGAGCCACCTAAGCCTTTGAGAAGCAACATGTACAATGAAAAGAGATATTATTATTCCCATTTTATAAGTACAGATATTGATGCTTGGAACAGGGTCACACAACTAATAAGTGTCTGAGAATGAATTTGAAATTTCTCAACTCTTCTAACCATTGAGCCATTTAGCCATTGAGAGGCAACATGGTACAGTAGAAGGAAATACTATTATTCTCATTTATAGATACAAAGCTTGGAACAATGGGGTGACTTGCCTAGCATCATACAGCTGTTAAGTGTTTGAAAATGAATTTGAAATTGCCCAAGTCTTCTACCCATTGAGCCATTTAGACATTGAGAAGCAACATGGTACAGTGGAAGGAAATACTATTATTCTCATTTATAGATACAAATACTGAAGCTTGGAACAATGGGGTGACGCCTAGAGTCACACATCTGGTAAGTCTGAAGTAGCATTTGAATCCAATTCTCAAGTTTGCTAACTACTATATCAAGCTTTTTTTTTTTTTTTTAGTACAGATCTATGTAATGGCTGTGAATAACCTACCCATTCCCTGTTCCCACCATTCCCTCATTCACTTAAGTACTTTAATGATTCTGACACACAGTTTTCTCCTGAGCTTTCCTGTTCCAACATTTTCTTTCTTATCAAGAAATCTCGTTCATCAATGGAATTGCTGATATTTCTTTTGGAGCAAGATCATGAGCCTTTGGGGAAAATGTCTACTAGGTGCAATGCGATAATAAGTAGATTCACACTGATCTCAAGAGTATTTTGAGGGTTCACAGATGTATGTGACAACCAGGTTTTTTTTTCTTCTCCTTTCTTTTAATTCCTCTTAAGCTATTAATAGTCCTGACATTTACTTGGTGAGCTTCAAGATCCAAGCTAGCTTTGTAAATAGCCCTATGCCCACTCTTCCGGGGCAAGTGACTGCTTTTATGTGTGCACCTGACAATTAAGTAGAAATCTGTCATTGATTTATCTGCCTGTATGTTGTATTCTTACTGAGGGAGGGGAATGGTTGAGTAGGGTGGCTCTGTGTGTGTGTGTGTGCATATGAGCATGTGTACATACACACACACACACATGGATTACAATTGATTAAACTGAGTGAGTGTTTTTTGAAGGCTAAACTGAAGAATCAGCCTTCTCAATCAAGGATAAGCCCTGGACCTGTGATTTTCATTGGGAAAGGGAATTCCTGAGTGAGAGAACTCTTTTTACAAGTACAAGTCCATACTCTATCACTTATGGTTTCTGTTAGCACAGAAAAATAAAATGATTCTTTCAGGATAACACAGGATGTATGTGTCTAAGGCAGGACCTGGAACTCTCCATTCATCATAACACACTGCTTCCTTTTCAAGGGTTGGCTAAATATTTCTGATGGCATAGGTACTTCTGCGTAAAGTCAGTGTGATCATGGGCAACTCACTTAACCCTGTTTGCCTCAGTTTACTCATTTGTAAAAATGAGCTGGAGAAGGAAGTGAGAAACTATTCCAATATCTTTGCCAAGAAAACCCCAAATGGGGTCATCAAGAATCTGAAATAACTGAAATGGTGGAACAGCAACTATAATCTTCAGATTCTACATATACAAAGAGAACAGGAGCTAAGATATAAAACTGGGAACTTTGTTTCCTTTATGAAACTTTTTAGATATAAAGTGACAAAACAAATAGTAATATGTCTTTGGAGTCAAGGTGTGTTAAGATGCTAGTTCTTCCACAATTTTGTGATCTGAGAAAAGGATCAGTCAGCTAGAATTTTTTAAGTTCCTACTTTATGTTAAGCACTTCCTTCCTCCTCCACCTTCCTGCCTCCACCAAAAATGCCAAAACAATGGCAGTTCTTGTTTAGCAGGAGCTCCCAATCTAACAGGAGGAACACACTATAAACAATATGGGGGTAGTTTTGGAAGGAAAATGCAAAGATTAAGAATAAGCTATTCAATTTAGTTTCATCATAATGAAGAGGTGATTTGCCTCAAACTGAACATTTTAAAAAATAATAGTTTTTTATTTTCAAAATAGATGCTAAGATAGTTTTCAACATTCACCCTTGCAAAGCTTTGTGTTCCAAATTTTTTCTCTCCCTTCCTCTCCTCCCCTCCCCTAGACAGCTAATAATCTAGTACATTAAACACGTACAATTCTTCTAAACATATTTCCACATATATCATGCTGCACCAGAAAATCAAATTAAAAGGAAAAAAATAAGAAAGGAAAAAAAAAGCAAACAACAACAAAGGCAAAAATATTGTTGTGATCACATTCACTCCCCATAGACCTCTTTCTTGATGTAAATAGCTCCAAACTGAGCCTTGAAGGCTCAATGGGGGTTTGAGCAAAATATTTTCTTTCTTTTTTCCCTTTATTTTTTTTAAATGTATTAATCAATTAATATTTATTAAGGACCTATTATTATATCACAGTTTATGATAGGCACAGAAATTTCCTTTTTTCTTTTTCTTTTTTTATTAAAGCTTTTTATTTTCAAAACATATGAATAATTCCCAACATTCACTCTTGCAAAACTTTATGTTCCATTTTTTCCCCCTTATTTCCTTCCACCCCCTCTTCTAAACAGCAAGTAATCCAGTGTAGGTTCAACATATACACTTCCTCTAGCCGCATTTCCACAATTATCATGGTGGACAAGAAAAATCAGATCAAAAAGGGAAAAAAAATGAGAAAGTAAACAAAATGCAAGCAAACAACAACAAAAAGAGAAAGAATGCTATGCTGTGATCCACATTCAGTTCCCATTGTCCTCTCTCTGGGTGCAGATGGCTCTCTTCATCACAAGATCATTGGAACTGGCCAGAACCATCTCATTGTTGAAAAGAACCACATCCATCAGAATTGATCATCACATAATCTTCTTGTTGCTGTATACAATGTTCTCCTGCTTCTGCTCATTTCATTTAGCATCAGTTTCATTTAGCATCCAGGCCTCTCTGAAATCATCTGCTGATTGTTTTTTACAGATCAATAATATTCCATAACATTCACATACCATAACTTTTTAGACATTCTCCAACTGATGGGCATCCACTCAGTTTCCAGTTTCTTGCCACAACAAAAAGGGTGAGCAAAATATTTTCTAGGGATGCATGGTATATTGGATAAAGGATTAGTCTCGGACCCAGGAAGGTCTGGATTCAAATTATGTCTTTCATACCTGTTAGCTATATCAATAACTCTAAATGACTACAAATTACAGAGGAGTTGCTACCCTATATTTGTGGATGGAGCTTCCACACCAGGAGGTTCTCAGATGAATTCAATCACAAAACAAACAGGAGAAAAAATTTATGGGGAAAAGCAGAGAGAAAGGAGTTATATGATAAAAGAAGAAGGTACTACTGCTAACAAGTGAGACTCAAAGGATGAACTGATTCTGACAAAAGATGTATTAAAACTTCTAAGGTTCCATTTTCTCATCTGTAAAATGTACTAAATGGCCTTGGAGACTCCTTCTTGCTCGAAAGCTGTAATCCAATGATCCCTGACCTCCAGATTAAATTTTGAGTCAAGACTGAAAGGAGAAAAAAAGTTGTTTTTAATGTTACTTCTCACCTCTCCTGATTTGATGTGATTAACCATTTAAAGTGCTATCCAAATGATCGACTATTTTTATTAAACACATATTACAATTTATTTTCCCCTATGTAATTAGAAATAATCATTGCTGCCAGATTATAAAATGACATGTCAATGAATGGAAGAGATAATCATGGCTGCAAACAAGGGAAGTCATACATAGCACCTGAAGCCTGTAATTATTTCTTCCCCCCTTTCTCACCCCCTCTCCCCCATCATATTTGGTGCCTTTTAGATGTCATAGAGCTTTTACATAGTCATTGAAGTCATTTGAGGATTCTACTGTTTATGCAAAGTCATAGACAAAGTATGGTGGAAATGTAGCCAGAAGAGCTTGATTCAAGACTTGGCTCCATCATCTACCATCTGGGTGACTTTGGGCAGATCCCTTTACATTTTTGACTCATTTCCTCTTATGACAAATCAGCATATTGGATGAAATGATCCCTAAGGTGGCTTCTAACACTGATAATCTATAATTCTATTCTCTCATAAATGTATGAAAACCCAGGATTTGTCTTACTTGAGACTTTGTATAGCACTCAGAACCTCTTAAATGTATTCACTATGTATTATTTTATATTTTTGTTTGGTCATCCCAAATGTGTGCAAATATTCGTAACCCCATTTGGGGATTTCTTGGCAAAGATACTGGAATGATTTTCCATTTTCTTTTCCATCTCATTTTACAGATGAGGAAACTGAGGCAAACAGAGCTAAGTGACTTGCCTATCACATGATTAGTATCTGAGGTCAGATTGGAAGTCATGAAAATAAGTCTTCTTGATTCTAAGCCCAGTCAGTGTTCTATCTATTGTACTACCTAGCTACCTGAAAAGTTATATTAGATTAACCCTAATGTTTCTTCCAACTTTGGTTCCATGAAAGAAAACCAGTCTATTCAGATTTTTTTCAAACTCAAAATACTGTATACAGTTCTAGATTAAGCCTCTATTAATACACCTGAAAGTTTTCTTAATGCTATTAAACTACAAAATATCACTATTTGAATATGTGTGACTATGTGTTTATGTAGTTGCACAGTGAATATCCACACTCTATTCACTGTGTCATCTATGGGCTATATTTCCCTACTAGAGAGTTGCCTAGAGCATAGAGCAGTCAAATAATTGATTTGTTCAGTTACACAATCTATACATATATCAGATACAGGACTTGAATTTAGGTCTTCTCTCTGTTCACTACATCATGCTGGTCTTATCCAAATCTGGACTAAATATTCAGTGATGTTGGCATTGCTACCTAGAATTTGAGTGAGCCTGGGCAAGTAATTTTATTTTTCCAAGACTCTACTTCCTCATTAATAAAAAGATGTTGTATTGAATGACTTCTGAGTTTCTTTCAGCTTCTAACTCTATGATCTTCCATGACTCTTTCACAAACTCTATTAGGTAAAAGACATTAGTTTACTAAAATTTTGTATTTTCCCCAATACCCAGTATCATTCTCTCACATCAAAAGTGATTAAAAGTGGTTATTGAAGTACAATCTGAGTTAAGTAACAAACAAATTTGGCAAATAATTTGTTGAAATCACGATTTCTAGAAGATTTGGAATAAATGTCATTGCCATGTTTTCCATTTATTTAGCATGGTGGCATGAATAGAACATTAGATTTTTTTCCCCCAAAAAACCTCTCTCTCAAATTTCCCCATTACAGTTAAGAACATCATATTCCCAGTTACCTAAGTTCAAAACCTTGTTTTATCATTCATTCTTCATTTCTACTCATCCCACATATCCTGTTCTTTGCAATCTTGGTTTAAAATATATCTTACAAAAACCCTTTCCTCTCCATTTATGCAGCTATCTCTTGAATTAAGATGCTCATTACATCTTTTTAGACTTTTATAATAACTTCTTATTTGGAATCCCTACTTCAAGCTTCTCCCCTTTCTGATCCATCCATAATTACCAAAATGATTTTCCTAAAGCAGAGACTCATCATATCAACTTCCCTCCTTCAACAAACTCCAGTAGAGTTTATCCATTCACTCATCCATCTATCTATATATTGCCATTTCTCTCTCTCTCTCTCTCTCTCTCTCTCTCTCTCTCTCTCTTTCTCTCTCTGTCTCTCTCTTTCGCTCTCTCTTTGTCTCCTCTCTCTCTATTTCTATCTTTATTTCTGTCTCTCTCTATTTTTTGTCTATCTCTGTTTTTCTCTCTGTCTCCATCTCTCTCTCGTTATCTGTTATATCTATCTCCATTCTCCCTATGACTTTCTGTTTCTCTCTTTATCTACCTTTCAAGATCCCCATGATTTCTAGAATTATCATTATTTAAAATCCCAACCTTTCTGTCTCTTATTTAAATTTCATGAACTGTCATACTGGCTGACTTGCTCCTCACACACAACATTCTGTCTCCCATCTCTATTCTATTGCCCTGGCTTTGTCCTGCATAGAATACTTTCCTTCTTCACTTGTACCTCATGTGAAATATAAGGAAAATCTGAGGAAGAGAAAATTAATAACAAGTGGAGGTTTGTGGAAGACCCTTTGAAGAAAATAACACTGTAGTTGAGCCTTGAAGGAAGATAAGAAGGTAGTACATTCTAGATAAAGGAAATAGGAGACATAGTTTCCTCCCCAAAAATCTGCCTTATTAGGCCCCAAATCTAATTATATAAAGTATTTCGGGGGACAAATGCAAAGCCAGGTATACCTCATTAACTCTGAGGAATAGCTAGGGTAGACCATATATTTTTGACCATAAGATCATCCTAGTAAAGACCTTAGTGGCTATCAAGTTTACTCTTCCCTCTCCATTTTATAAGGGGGGGAATTGAGATCTAGAGAAGTTCAGTCACTTGTCTTAGGTCATACAGCTGGTCAGTATAAGAAGTAGAATTTGAGCTCAGATACCAAAGAAAATGATTTTATCAATCTTGCTTCCTTTTAATTATTTTCCTTTTATGCATTCCTAAACCATGGAATCTTACACTATGGGTCAAAACCACTGGACCCTCTTCAAATGTGCCTTGAACTAAATTTTGCTACCAAATACAGTGAGGTACGTCCAGCTGAGCTTGGCCATTCTTTCATTGTTTCGAACATGAAATGGAAAAACCAAAATGAAATACATAGCAAAGCAATGATTAACAATAATAATGAAAATAACTAATCTTTATGTAGTTAAGGTTGTCAAAACACTCCATATTATATTTGATTTCATCCCCATAATAGCTCATTTAAGTGCTATCATTATTCCCATTTTACAGATGAGGAAACTGAAGTTGAAAGAATTTAATGTCTTAAGCAGGATTCAAACTTAGGTCTTTGTTACTCCAAGTCCATTACTCTATCCATTACAATATTATTAGCTCTACTGTGAGATCATCCTTAAGGGAAGGTGCTTGGTGCAACATAAAATGGCCTGGGTTAGTGAAACTAGAGCTTGGTGGTCCTGGACTGTTGTCCTGGCTCTATGCCATTAGTCAGTTGTGTGACCTTGGGCAAATCATCTCTGCAAGCCTTAGTTTCCTCATTTGTAAAATGAAAGGATTGGATTAGTTTTTTAAAGGATCTTTTTAGCTTTAAAATTTTATGCTTCTAAAAGATAGGCTATTTTCATTTACATTGGAAAGCTGACTCATTTAAAACACACTGCCTGGCAAGCTTTAAATAGGCGCTTCATTTCTATATAAAGTCACAGAATTCTGCAAAGCTCCATGAGCCTTAGTCCTTATATTTGGTGGTGAAAATTATTTTATTTTCTGTAAGCAAAGTATATGTCTCCTTTTATGAGATACAGACTGTGCTAGCTGAGCGATTTGCTCTTATTTTTATTGAGAGAAAACTAATTAAAAAAAAAAAAAAAGAGTTCTGTGGCTGGAATATGTGGAAATACCACAAGTCCTAACTGGAAGGAACTGGTTGCCATTACACAGCTCATCCACACATTTATGACAAAGCTATGAGACCAGGGAGCTTCTCCAAGGCAGGCAGAGAGTGGGGTCCTCCACTCCTCCTGTAGAATGGAGGGTATAGTAGATGGAAAAATTCCCTCTTCATGTAATTACCCATGGAATGCTTTGAATATGTGTCTTTCCAATTATTATGACCAAGTTCTCAATACTCGATAATCCATGGACTCCAAAAAAAATTATGAAAATAAAATACACAGTATATTTTTCATGTATTTCTCTCTATTGCATATTATCTATCATCTCTCTCACATCTTTGTTTCTGCTTATTTTTCTCTGACTTGGTTTAGAGAGATATAACATTTATTAAGACTTACTATGGATCAGGTACTGTGCTAAGAGCTGAGAATATAAACATAAGCAAGTAAGACAAGCTCTTCCCTCAAGGAACTTATAATAAGAGAAAACCATACATAAAGGAGAACTGAAAAGATAGCCATGAAGTGAGGAGGAGCCTCATTCTGGAAAAAATAAGACAAAAGCTCACCTATTATAGATTAGAAGGGGCAGAATCCAAGCTTTAGATGTGATGGATGGAGGTGGGGATATTGCTCCCTGTGGAAAGAGTCCGCTTTTTAGTTTCTGATGAAAAAGAGGATTCATAGAGCTACAGGTAGAAGAGAATTTAGGGACAATCTAGTCTACCCACCTCATTTTGATATGAGGAAGCTGATTCAGAATGGAGAGTTGACTTACCTTAAATCATACAACTTATATATTTGGCAGGGTCTGGATTCAGGTATCTGGGTAGTGTAGTGGATAGAGTTTTAGATCTGGAGTCAAGGAAAGCTTTGTTTAAATTTTACCTCAGACCTTATTAATTATATGATCCTGAGTAAGTCACTTCACAGCTGTCTGACCTCAGTTTCTCCTTCTGTAAAATGTAAAAAAAATAATTAGCACCTACCTTTTAGTATGGTTGTGAGAACTGAATGAGATAATATTTGTAAAATTCCTTGTTTCCTTCCTCTCTTCCTTTCTCTTTCTCTCCCTCCTTCCTTCCTCCTTTCCTTTCTTTTTCTTCCTTTCTTCCTTCCTCCCTTCCTTTCTTTTTCTTCCTTCCTTTCTTCCTTTTCCTTCCTTCCTTCCTTCCTTCCTTCCTTCCTTCCTTTTCCTTCCTTCCTTCCTTCTTTCCTTCCTTCCTTCCTTCCTTCCTTCCTTCCTTCCTTCCTTCCTTCCTTCCTTCCTTCCTTCCTTCCTTCCTTCCTTCCTTCCTTCCTTTTTCTTCCTTCCTTCCTTCCTTCCTTCCTCCCTCCCTCCCTCCCTTCCTG
>JAJPUD010000836.1:195686-233343 GCA_023553655.1 Myrmecobius fasciatus
CTTCCTTCCTTCCTTCCTTCCTTCCTTCCTTCCTTCCTTCTTTAATGTGGACCTCCCTATCTCATTAATATCAAAAGTGTAGAGGCTACTTTTGCATCCTACCACTCTAATCAGTATGGGGACTTTGACCTTCCCCATTTCTGATTTGTGCTTAGGCAATCTGGTATCTTCTCATTCCTGGAATCTCACCATATTAATGCTGAATTCTTCAGCAACCTGATTGCAGTTCAGGACCCCCAGGCTCAGGAGATCTACCAGCCTGTACTTCCCTGTCAGCAGTCATTACATTCATGTACCACCGATTCATTTAGATATTCCAGGCATCAAATTAATCAATGCTTTCAAAGGTCAAACATTGAGTCTTCATAAACATTCCTTGACCAAAACTTTGAGTGATAGCAATATCAAAACCAATGAGGTTTATCCAAGGCATGATTATTGCTAATTGAAATTTGCCTTGATTCTTTATATAATGAAATTAAGCCTAAGTGCTCTCTGGATAGTCCAGAAGCAGCTTAGGCTTAGTGTAAAGGACAAGGGTATGGGTTTCTAGCCAGAGCTGTTTCCCAGTAAGAGACCATTTGCTCTTTCCTTGCCTGTACTTACTCATATCTAATAGCTATTACTATGATCCAAATCCAATGTTGAGATGCAATTATAGAAATAGCCATCCAAAATTTAAATGGTGTCAGAGCCAGAGAGGCAGTAGCAGAAGGCTGTGGTCTAGGATGGCTGCCCATTCTTGGCAACAAGGGGAAGGGCAAACTAGGAAGGAAGAAGAGAGGCAGGTATATTAAAAGTGGAAGAAATTGCCAAATGAGGCAAAAGAGTGAACCCCTCTCTTCTTTTAAAATGTGTTTTACCGTTCTCTTGTGTGTGAAACCTTTCCTGGTCCCTCCAAATAAAGGGGAAGAGGGTGGCATAGGGCCCTCCTTCCAAAGTTACTTTGATTACTTAAGTATATATGTGTATATTTATATAATTATCTATCTCTATCTATATATACCACATATAAATGTATAAAATTTATTTTTATATACACAGTATCTCCCCCATTTAAATGTGAGTCCTTCTGAGTAATGATTGCTTCATTTTCCTGCCTCCTAGTTTTCTCCTTTGTCAAATGAAGAAGTTAAATTCTATCTTCTCTGATATCATTTTTAGTTCCAAATTTATCATTACAGGTCAGCAAAACTAGCCAACATATGAAAAAAGTTTGACACCATATACAAAGAGCTGGGTAAACTGCCATTTATTACTACTTCTTTGGGGTTGTTATAACTTGCCAGTATTAATTTTCAATTCAATATCATTATGTCTTTTTTTCTTTTCATTGTCTCTCTCAGTCATTGTGTCTATTATTTCCTGGTTGTGCTTGCTTACTTTGTTTTTTCATCATTTCGTATAAGTCTTCTCATGCTTCTGTATATTTATCATATTCACCATTCTTATAGGACAGTGATATTTTATAATATTTATGCTCCACAGTTACTCAGTCAATGTGATTCATTTAATTTTAAAGAAACAGGGGACTGTGCAGTGTTTAGTGTGATAGTAGTGAGTTATGACTCAAGAAACTGGGAAATAGTCATGGATTCAGGGGAAATCCTTCAGTAAAATGAGCTTGAAGGTCAATCTTTATTTACTCTTATGTGTGAGCCATTTCAATTTCCTGAACTTTCCTTCCCTAGGCTTTGGATCTCAGGAAATTGATCATATATATATATATATAATATTATAATATGTATAATATAATATATAAAATCATATTTGTGTTGGGATAAGTGGAATCCTGAGGGGACTATTCATTATTATCTATCTGTGGGATGTTGAGCAAGTAGGGTATGGTTGGATCCTCTCAGATTAGATCTGGCCTGTTATTGACACAGCTAGCTAGTACAATGTCCATATGCTGGAAAATTCAGAAAGAAATGAGTTAAAATTTAGCCTTAGACACTGTGTGACTCTGAGTAAATCACTTAGCTTCTATTTGCCTCAGTTCCCTCAACTGTAAAATAGAAATAACAAGAGTACCTATCTCCTAGGCTGCTGGGAGGATGGATGAAATAATATTTGTAAAGCACTTAGCACAGTGTCTGGCACATAGTAGGTGCCTCATAAATACTTATTTCCTTCCCTTTCCTTCCATTAAATTTATCCAAATTTTCCTTCTATTAAAAGTGTTTGGTTGCCAAGCTTCATCTTGTTATTATTAAAAAAGACAATGCAATAGGTATAGATAACATTTATGTAATAATTTAAGGTTTGAATATATCTCATTTGATCCTATGAGGGAAGTACTATTATTAACTTTCATTTAATAAATGGGGAAACTGAGGCTCACAGAGATTAAGGAACTTGCCTGGAATGAAAAGAAAATAACATAATGATATTAAATTGAAAATGAATACTGGCAAGTTATAAGGAACTTACCTAGCTGGTGAGTGTCTTGCCTTTAAATTCAGTATTCTGTCCACTGCATCACCTGGCTGCCACGAACAAACAAATCAACAAACATTTATTAAGGTGCTTTCTGGTGCCAGGCTCTACTGAGAGCTGAGAATATAAAGAAAGGCAAAAAAAAATCTCTGCCCTCAATATAAAAATAATTTTATTAAATTAATGAAAATTAATTAATTTAAATTAATTAAAAACAACAAGATCTATATTAAGAATTAGGATGCAAGGGTATGGGAATTAAAGCAGGAACCAATTTGAAACGGAGCTAACTCATTAGGTAGTGAGTCCCCCACTTGGGACATGTTTGAGCAGAGGCTGAATGACTAGTTATCAGATATGTCATAGAAAAGAATCAGACTTCTGTCAGAAGTTAGATGAGATGACCTTTCATAATTTTATCAGAATTATAAAGCATGCTTAATCTCACAGACTTATCTGTTTTTGCTGTCTGGGGCAATGCAGAACCTAGTATCGTGATGAACTTTGAAACCACGCAATATGTCAATAAGTTCAATCCAATACTGATGTCTAATTAGAGTTAATAACTACAGATAGTGCTCTAGGTCATCAAGTATAGTCCCACATTATTCCAGTTTACAATGTGTTGTATAATTTACTTTAAAAAGAACAGGGCCAGGGCACCTTCATATCCTTTTTTTTTTTTTTTTTTTTAAATAGGCTGCTCTTTCCATTTATTTATTATTTTTTTTTATAAAGGAACTTTGAACATCTTAACGAATTCTTTGTTTTCCAAGAGGCCAGAACAGGAATTTTCCAGGACTCCTGCTTATAAAGCATCATTTGTTTTGAAAACTCTGTTTTAAATCCTACCATATAACATCAGTCTCAAAGTGATTTCTTTTGTTTTAGAATCAGAATAAGAACTTTAAGTAATTTGGGTGTCTTTGCTGTTTCTAAAGAGTGACATAGAATAACAGAATGGAAGTCATGATTGAGGATACTTTCTAGCTGTGTGACCATGGGCAAGTCACTTGAACCTTGTATACCTCACTTTGCTCATTCACAATAATGGACCCTATCTCCCAGGGTTGCCACAAGGATTAAATGAAATGAAATTAGCAAAATGCTTGCCAGATCAAAGAAGCTCTATAAATGCTAGCTATAATTGAAACTATCAGCTGGGGTGATGAATCTAGACTACTCTCTCTGACATTTATATATATATATTTTTTTGGGGGGGTATGACAATAAATTTCTATGAATTTCAAGAATGGAGTGATTTTGTTCAGGTTCCCACTCATAAAATGTGCCAATAGAATTGCTCATCATTCATTTTTCAAAAAGGACCAATGATATGTGTATGAAATGTGTACGAATTGGATTGAAGTGAGATGAATCTGCACAAAGTCATCAACTTCATTCTCTCTTCCAGAGTCATCAAAGTTCAATGGAAGTACTTGAAGTCAGGAGGACCTGAGTTCAAATTTGGTCTCAGACACTTAACAATTCCTAGCTGTGTGATCCTGGGCAGTCACTTAACCCTAATTGCCTCAGGGAAAAAAAAAGTTCAATGGAAATAAAAATCAAGATCACTGGGAACAGCTCAAGATGCAGTGGATGACCTTGGCATCTTCAGAGTCCGTCCAAATTCTATGTGCTCCCCGGTTCCATCTTCATGGCTGTTTCTCATCTGCCCATTCTGCCATCAGAAACCCTTACATTTTGGAGTAGACATCCCCCTAACTCACTGATGGGTTTGAAACCTGTTGGTTATCCTCAACATGAGTTAGCTTATCTGCCAAGATGATTTTATTGGAGTGTGACTATATTCTTGGAGTCACTGGCAAGAGTTGGATGAAGGTAGACACTAAAGTTGGATGAGCGGCTCTGAAAAGGGTTCAGCAAGTAAACACCAGAGGTGCTAGTCTTTCTTGAACATCCCTTAATACTTCTTACCAATTGCACAAGACTGAAGGTAGGACAGAGTTGACTGTATCTAGATCTAGATCTAGATTAGAAGGCAAGAAGTCTAAGGGAGATTGACAACCACAGAGATTAAAGTCCCATCTGATCCAAGCAAACTGATTCAAACTGACTTCTCAAAAACAGAAATTTAGAGTGAGAACAAGGAGTCTGGTTACTGAGTTCAAATGCAACCTTAAAGTCTAAGAAGATCATAGGATTATAAACTTAAAGTTGGATCAGAAGCAATTTAATTCAGCCTCTCCTTTTTTCTTTTTTGTATTTGGTTTATTTAACATTTTCCCCCAGTTACATTAAAACAAACATTTTTTACATTTGTTTTTAAAATCGAGTTCCCACCTACAATTAAGAAGCCACTTTGAAATTATGCAAAACATTTCCATAAAAGTCTTGTGAAAGAAAACATATATATCCCACTCTAATGGGATTTAATATTTTATTATTATTATTAATATTTTATTAAAATATAAACAAATATATTAAAATATATTAAATTAAAATATTATTATTAATATAAATATTATTATATTTATTTATTGAGATAAATATAGTTGAAAAAAAGAGAGAAAGAGAGAATGCTTCAATTTGTATTCAGACACAATCAATTCCTTCTCTGGATATGGATAGAATCTGTCATCATAAATCCTTCAGAGTAGATGTGAATCATTGTGCTGCTGAGATTTGTAAAGTCATTTACAGGTGGTCATCCCAGAACATTGCTATTACTTTGTATACAGTACCTTTCTCTTTGCTTTAGTTCATGGAGGACTTTCCAGGTTTTTCTGAGAGCATCTTGATCATCATTTCTCGTAGAACAATGATATTCCATCACAAGCACATACCATGCTTTATTGAGCCATTCCCCAATTGATGGGCAGCCTCTCAATTTCCAATTGTTTTGCCTTGAAAAGAATTAAGAGGGGTTGGGGAAGGTTTCCTGAAGAAGGTGAGATTTTAGTTGGGACTCACAGATAGCCAGGGAGGGACAGTACTTAGAGCAGAGAAGAGAGAAAGTATCTAGACCCGGCAGATGGGATTCAAGAGTAGCTGCCAGGAGGCCAGAGAGACTGGATTGAATAAATGTAGAAGAGAATGTATGTACAGGAGACTAGGTAGCTGGAGGCTAGTTTGTGAAGGGCTTTAAATGCCAAACAGGCCATTTTGTATTTGCTCCTGGAGCAAATAGGGAGCAGCCACTGGAATTTATTGAGTAGGGAGGTGACTGAATATGTGTTTAAGTAAAATCACTTTATTGTCTGATAGATTGTAGGGGGTAGGGATCTGAGGCTAGCAGACCCCCAGGAGGATCTTTCAATGATCAATGCATAAAGTGATAAGGTCATCACTAGAAAGGTGGGCAGGGTCAGAGGCCAGAAATATCCATATTCAAGATGTCAAGAAGGTGAAATTGAATTTGGCAATAGCTTAGATATGGAAAATAAGAGAAAATGAGGAAAACAGGATGATTCCTAGGTTATGAATCTGAGGAACTGGAAGGATAGTGTTGTCCACTACAATAATAGGGAAGATAATGAGTTCTATTTTGGACATAATAAATTTAAGATATCTACTGGACATCCAGTTCAAAATTTCTCAAAGGCAGTTAGCAAGGAGATGAAAGATGAGCACAAACAGGAAAGGTTTGAGAATCATTAGCATAGAGCTGGTAATCCATGGGAGTTAATGAGATCATCAAGTGATAGTCAATAGAGGGAGAGGAGAGTCCTAGGACAGAATCCTAAGGAACATCTATAGTGTAATCTAGAGGAGAATTGAAGTTTTATGTTTTGAATTCTAAGTCCATTACTGTATCTACTAACCAAAATTGTTTCTACTAAGCTGCGGAGGAACAAACTAGATTTCTCTGGTAGGAAGGTTAAGGCAAGAGGATCTTTCCCATCCCATCCAAGTCTTCTCCAGGTTAAATCTCTAATTTTCCATCTGCCCAAAAGAAATATATTTTTCCAAATACACACAAAGATAGTTTCCAACATTAATTTTTATAAGATTTTGTATTCCAAATTTTTTCTCTCTCCTTCCCTCACCTATCCTCTCCCCAACACAGCAAGCAATCTGATATGGGTTAAACATGTATAATCATTTTAAATGTATTTCCATATATGATGTCATGTTGTTAAAAAAGAAAAAGAAAAAAAAACAGGAGAAAAAAGAGCAAGCAAACAAACAAAAAACATGAAAATATTATGCTTTAATTCACATTCAGTCTCTATAGTTTTCTCTTTGGATGTATATGGCATTTTCCATCCCAAGTCTATTGGAATTGTCTTGAACCACTGCATTGCTGAGAAGAGCCAAGTCCATCACAGTTAATCATTACATAATCTTGCTATTACCGTGTAAAACTAAACCTCTAATTCTTTCAAGAGATGATTATACAACACAATCTTTAGGTCTATGACCTACTTCCCTGATGCTAATACCTATTACCTTTTCGATGTTCTTCCTAAAGTGAGGTCTCCAGCATTCAACCCCATAGTACTTGTATAATTAGACCAAATTAGTATGGCAGGTTTACCATCTTTCAGGATCTGAAAACTGTCTCAATAAAGCCTAATATAATGCCCACGTTTTTGACTTCCATGTCATCTTTGTTGATTCAATCCACTAAAACTTTTAGGTCTTTGGTTCGCACAAACTCATGTCTAATCTTCATTTGTCCCATCTGTAGTTATGAAACTTGTTTAAATTATGTCCTTAGAGAAAAAAATTACTTCAATGAACTAGATGGAAAATTGATAGTGACCAGTCCCATAGCTGGTTGGATATAATAAATTATTAGCATTATAATATTTTTAATTTTATTTCTTATTTTTTGTCTTCCTTCCAATTATCCTCACAATTCCCCCCTAACAGAGACAGCTGCTTAGAATGAAAAATTTATGTGTATGTATATATGTATACATGTACCCCATAAGCACATATACATATGCACACACAAATGTGTATTTAGATGCATGTGTATGTATGTATTCCTAATCCTCAAAGAGAATTTAAACTCCATTAGTGAGATCTATGAAATATTCGTGTAAGTATAATATAAGGTAAAGAGTGTGGGAATAAAGAGTGGACCAGGAAAATTTAGGAAAATTTGAGGAAAGAAAGAAAACTTTTAGAGGAATCAGGTAAGAGTTTGTGGTTGAGAGGGCACATGATCTAAATCATAGGAGGAAAAGAGTTATTTTGAGAATTATAGACAAGCTTTGTACTCCGACTATAGTATATGTTTTATCACAATTAGTAATCCAGTTTGGTGAGTAGATTGAATGAAGGGCAGGGTGTGTGAGGAGTTGGTGGGTGATGAAAGGTGGATTGGAGACAGATTATGGAGAACCTCAAAAGTCAGTCTTTGTGACTGACAAACAGGATACTTGACCTACTGTTATCAATGAAATGTTAAGAGAATAAGAGGAAGACCCAATATCTTAGGTAAATCCTTGGGTGGGGGATATTAAAGAAGGCATAGAAAAGAGTTTCTTTCACAAGCTGATAAAGTAGGAACAGGTCAAAGTTTATGTCAATAAATGGAATAGTCACACTGATGAAATCACATTCGAGAGTTTTTGGAACAGGGGAGTGACATGGTCATTCCTGTACCTTAGAAAGTTAATTTTGACAATTGTGAGAAATAAGAGGATAAGAGACTGGAATCAGAGAGACCAGTTAGGTATTATATATGGCATTTTCGTTTTTTGTAGTGTATTTATATTGTAGTTGAAGGGTTAGAAGTTCTGTCTTGGCTATGCAAGTGAAGAGAAAGGGATGGAAGAAAGAGTATTAAAGTAGTATCATGAAGATTTGGCAACTAATTGCATATAGGAGGAGGATGGTAGGAAGAAAGAAGAGTTGAAGGTGACTCTAAGATTTCAAGCCTGAGTGATTGGAAGGTTGGTGGTGCCCTCAACAGATATAGGAGTCTTCCATGAATGTTCCTAAAATACAACACTTCTTATGCAATGAATTATATAAAACAAATTATTTCTCAACTTCTTCAATTTTGTATCTTTGAAATTTAGCATAAGAACAATTAAAACAGAGGACATTTATGCTTGCATCTAGGCGTTTTATTCTTGCCTTTGCGTGTTGTTAGTTTTATGTTTCTCTATGCAATATTGCAATGCCTTCTACTTCTCCCTCAGCTCTAATCTTAGAAGGATCTGACACCTAAGAGCATTAGGATTCTTCCACAAACCTGGGGAATCATTATAATGTAGTTAATCAGCATCATAGCACCATCCTTCTGTGAGACTGTTGAAAACTGAAGTCAATTCCCAGTCCTGCAGAACAGACACAAATGGATCCCAAAACAGTGCATATGTGTGTATGTGTGTGTGTGTGTGTGTGTGTGTGTGTGTGTGTGTGTGTGTGTGTTAGGGGAATGCTGGGGCTCTGACAAATGCAAAAAATAGAGAACTCTCTTAAAAAAAAAAAGGAAGAAATGTATCTACAAAGAAGGATTGGAAAAGGGGTCAGACATAAAACAGAACTTGTGGTTAAGAGTCTGCCTGCCCTGTCAGTACTTAGCCTAATGCTCTAAAATACTCTCCTAATAATGTGAGACAGGGAGAGAGACAGAGACAGAGACAGAGAGACAGAAAGAGAGAGATAGAGAAGAAGGGGAAACAAAGAGAGAGAGAGAGAGAGAGAGAGAGAGAGAGAGAGAGAGAGAGAGAGAGAGAGAGAGAAAGAGACAGAGACAAAGACAGAAAGAGACACATAGGGAAAGACAGAGACAGAGAGACAGAGACAGAGACAGAGAGACAGAGAGATAGAGAGACAGACACAGAGAGATAGAGACAGAGAAAGACAGACACAGACACACACACAGAGAATATATAGCTAGTTTAATAACCCCTGAGCCTTCCACTTTTGCCTGTGCTTTTCTAGTGGTTGCATTAGGTTTACTGGAGACTTACTAGATACCACATTATTGCCACTGCCAAGGGTTCTCCATTATGGGGAAATATGAGATTTCTTGTGATTGTCTAAATCCAAATGGATTAGCAACAAGGAGAGCCTAATCTTGTCAATTCCCCTTCACACATTCCTTCACATGTTAATTTCTCTAATATGTAAATTCCACCATTGACATTATAATAAATAAAATAATAAAATAGATATAATAAATTCTACTCTTGGCATTGTTCCAGCGTACAATTGGGTTTTCCTTTTAAGATGGAAGAACCACTGGGCAAGCAGACCACGTCTAGGCAACTAAAATAACAGATATAGTAGAAAGGACTCTCAATTTGAAATCAGAAGCTCTGGATTGGAATTGTAGTGTTGTAGCCACTTACTACTTGTGTGACTTAGAATAGGTCACGCTATCTCCCTGGACCTCAGTCTTCTGATAGGTAAAATGAACGGTTCCACTAGATTATCTCTTAGGTGCCTTCCATTTGCAAATCCAGACATTATTGCTGAGCTTTGAGGATGTCTGAGTTCTAGTGACTGAGTTTTGCTAATCCTACTGTTAGCATACCACCAAAAGGATTCACTCACACTCAGTTTTTACTTGATTTTACATCTACTATATAAGTCCATTGTTTCCTTTTCTGCTCTATCCCCTGGATTCTTATGTAGCATCAGTTGATCTCAATCCTATACTAAATTAGTTCAATACATCTGGTCACTAACTCACTACCCTACACAGTTGGGACTTATGGCACCAGTGGTCCATGTCCAATCATATGCAGAATCACCATCATCATTATCAATGATCAAAGCAATGGTTTCCATTTAAATAGTGCTTTGAGGTTTGCAAAGCTCTGTATGTATCCTGCTTCGTTTAACTTTTCAAATAATCCTGTAAGGAAGATAATTAGGTATTATAATATCTAGATGGTGCAATACATAGAGTACAAGGTCCCAGAGTCAGAAAGACTCCTCTTCCTGAGTTCAAATCCAGACTCAGACACTAACTAGCTGTGTGACCCTGGGCAAGTCACTTAAGACCTCAGTTTCCTCATTTGTAAAATGAGCTGGAGAAGAAAATAGCAAATTGCTCCAGTACCTTTGCCAAGAAAACTCAAATGGGGGTCATGAAAAGTTGGAAATAATTGTACAATAACTAACAAGAACAATCCCCATATCATAAAAGAATAAATTAGCCTGTCCAAATATTTAGAATTAATCTCGGGTGAGGTGAGTGTCAAACTTAAATAGAGACAAGGAAAATATACTTAAGGATCTCTGCTGGCTGCATGTTGACTTAGACACATATTGATATTATCTATGTTGTATAGTATTTTTATTTATTTTGTTAAATATTTTCCAATTACATTTGAGAGTATTATAAGCCACATGCAATTGTATGTTTCATATCTCTGCTAAATATCTCATACATAGAATCATAAGTTTTTAAAATGAGAAAAAATCTCAGAGACCATCTAGAACAAAGCTTTTTAAACTGTATGTCATGTGCTCATATTGGGTTGCATAACTGAATATGGGGGTTGCAAAATTATGATTTATTATCAGTAAATGTTTGATTTGTACGCCTATTTTATATACTTATGTACCCAGTGCTGCATAAAAATATGTTGGGTGAAAAGGAGTCATAAGTGCAAAAAGTTTAAGAAGTTCTGACCTAGAGCAATCCTCCGATTTTACAGATGGGAAATTTGTGCTTGAGAAGAGAAGTGTCTTACTCATGATCATATAGAGAAGTTAGAGGACAGATATTTAAACTCTCAGTCTCTGGCTCCAAGTCCACTATTCTTGCCCTGACGAATGAATGAATAAACAAACAAATAAATAAATGAGTGAATGAATGAATGCAAATAAATAAAAGAATGGGTTAATAAATAAATGAGTGAATAAGTAATGAATGTATGTATGCAAATGAATGAATGCATGCATTCAAAATAAATAAATAGATGAATGAACAAACAAATAAATAAATTCATACAGCTTATAACAAGCACCATAGATATACCTTCCATTGCTTGAGATTGTGCACTGAGTCACAGTTGTGCAATTTTTTTTTGCAACCCAGGAGACTTTCCTAATCTATAGATTTTTTCTTGTGTATATTCTTCCAATGAATATGTTGTATTTTAAAGCTTTCAAAGTATTTTTCAAAGGAAATATTGAGGCCCAGGGAATGATGTACTTTTAAGGTAATACAGACAGTGTCAGAGGTGATGTCTCAACTTTTATCATCTGAGGTTAAAATGAGTGCTCTTTCCATTACATGATACTGTTCCCCTAACCCTTGCTATAAAGATCTGGAAAGGGGAACGGGAGCAGTTGCTTCCCTCATGGCTAACATAATTTCTTACAAGTGATCAGAGCTGCTCATAGTTCATCTGATATCGCCTCCTTCCTACAAATGGGATTATTGGAGGATGAGGGGGTCAAAATTTTATATCTGGAAGGTACTGTTGAGATCTAACATCCTTATTTGATTCATTAACAGTCCAGAGCAGAAAAGTGACTCAGAATCAAGTGAGTTAATCTATGCAAAGAGCTTTGCAAATCACATAAATGCTAGCTGTGATTATTATAAAGATTATTGATTTGTAGTTTGAGGGGATTTTGGAAACCATCTGGCCCAGCTCCTTTATTTTCAAGGGGAAATGTGAGGTCTGGGGAATCGAACCCATCTTTCCTGACTTCAGAGCCAAAGCTCTTCCTACTAGATCCCACTGCCTTATCAGGCAACATCTTTCTAGAAGCATTATAGACGGGATTTTTCTACAGCACAAAAGAAGTCAGATTTCTTTGGGCATCCATTCAAGTGGGTGTTTCAAAAAGATGAAATAAAATTTGGGGTTTATGAGGACATAGGGTCAGCCAGGCACTCATGCATGTTTATTGTTCTTTGTATACTATTTAATGTGGCCATGTGAAGCCTCCTGGGTTGATAGCAAGCAGATGTCCTAGAGAGATTTTCTTAGTCATAGGAACAGATGAGTAGCAATGATATTTTTCTAATTTCCATTTCAAACATTTTAGGGTGTGACGTTGGTGACTTCTGCTTTCATGCTGATGGTAATGTAATAAAATGGAATTAAATCAAATGATGATCTCTCTCTCCTCTGTTTCTTTTCTCATTCTCTTTCTTTCTGTCTCTTTCTCCTCTCTGTCTCTGTCTATATGTCACTGTTTCCTTGTCTCTGTGTCCCTATCTCTTCTCTTTCTCCCTCTCTGTCTCTCTATGTCTGTCTGTCTCTTTCTCTCTCTCCTTTCCCATTTTTTTACTCTCTCTCTTTTTCTCCTTCCTCATTCTCTTTCACTGTCTTTTTCTCTCTCCTCTCTTTTTCTCTTTTTCCTTTATCATTCTCTTTCACTCTGTCTTTTTCTCTCTCCTCTCTGCCTCTTTCTTTCTCTCTCTCCTTTCTCATTCTCTTTTACTCTCTATTTTTTGCTCTCTTCTCTGCTTGTCTCTGTGTCTTTCTGTCTGTCCCCTATCTTTGTTTATCTCTGAGACTGGCTTCCTGCTACTTTCATAAATGTTTTCTCTCATTTTCCAAAGCAGACAGTGGAAATCTCAAAACTGGGAGGGAACTTTCAGATCTATTACCATCATTCAGATAAATTTGAGACTAGAGTCCAGCCTACAACTTCTTCTAATTTTAATGTAAATTCTCAGTTGGTTAGTGGTCAGAGCAGGAGCAGAGCAGGAAATTATAAATACTCATTTATTTCTAAGCACAGTTGCTTGTGCTAGGATGGGAGGTTACATTTGCCATCAGAAGAACAATCATATTTTTATGTATTTAGCAATGTCAGGCAGGGCTCAGATTTGCCACCCTGTCCTGGTGATAGCCAGGATTACAAAAAAGGGGGAGGGCTTCTCTTAGCTCAGGAAGCTAAGGTTCAGCATATATAGTTCCTGCCTCCCTATATTTGTCATTGTCAGTTCCTAGCATCTACCTAACATCTAACTATGTTTTGCTAGTCTGATTTAAAACAAATTGTGTGTGACAGTTTGCACATAGCTGAAATGTGGTGCAGTGGAAAGGGGTTGCTGGATTTGTGTTTGAATACTGACTCTACTATAATATATTAAATGGGAAAAACATTGTAATATGTTAGACTTCCATTACCTTATCTATAAAAAGACTAGGTGATCTGTAAAGTTCTAAATCTGTGAACTTTAGAACTGACAAGGTAGTCATTAGGAAGACATACAGGAATGTTGCTTAGAATGCCAAAAATTAAGTGACTCGCTCAGAGATACAGTATTTTGGTTATATTTGGGCAAGTCTCTATGAGTGAGTTATATGTGTAAATGTGTCCATTTTTGTGTGTGTGTGTGTGTGTGTGTGTGCGTGTATGTGTGTGCATATTATTAACCTGTGGGTACCTATCTGGATATGTGTATTAAGTCCTAGCTGGCAAGGTTTTTTCCATTCCTGGCTCAGTTTATGCCATCTTATCATGGATGCTTTCCACAAGAGTCAAATATCTCCTCTGCTAATTTGAAGCACCAAAACATGCCAGGAGATTGACAGCCCCAAAAGATATGTTTCCTCCACAGCTTCAGACTGCAGAACACCCCATTTGTTGAGTGACAGCATCAGAAGAGATTCGAAATGGTAGTTACATACAATCTGCCTCCTTCTGCCATCCATCCCAAAAAGAAAATCCCTTTGTGTTATTCCACTTGACCTATTCACCATCTAGTCTATGAAAACTTGAAACATTTCCTTCTCTAGAAGTTGAGAGAAAACAAGCTAATAGATGTATTCTACTATAAAAAATGGTATTTTATATAATATGTATGAGTTAACAAGGTGATTTATTTACAATATCCCATTTGAGAAGAAAAATAAACCTGGGAGAAAGAAAATAGAGTTAGTCTCATGCCCATTCTATAGATGAGAAAACTAAGAATCAGGGATGTTAAATCACTTGCCTATAGTCATACAACTAATAAATGTTAGAGGCGAAATCTCAACCCAGGTTAGCATACTTTCCATATTCCTTTCTTTTGAGTTCTTGGAATTTATCATCATAGATTGTTGTTAATAATAATAATTATCATTATAGCTAATATTAAGATAGAGTCTATTTTGTGACAGGCACTGTGCTAAGTACTTTTGGCATCCTAAACAACATTCTAAGACTATAAAGCAGTAAAAAAGGTTCTGACCCATGTTGATAGAGGGAATATACTCACTGGGAGTTCCCTGCATCAAGGAAAGCACAGTGCTAATTCCTATCCAGGCATTTTTATATGCATATGGCACTTTTTGATACATATACACCACACTCACACACATAAGACATAGTCATTGTACACACATGTACACAATGTACAATATACACACATACACAAAACATGCAGAAAACACAACTCACACCTGCAAAGACATAGCACAAAGCACATGCTTGTGATATATGTCTATAAATACAAAACATGAAGGAAAATATTTATTTAGGCACATATAGGCATAAACTTATAGATACAATATACACATATTCACATTTTTATACTTGCATATTCATTTTTTTGTTCCCAGATGAGAGTGTAAATAAAGCACCTTGCTAACTCATACACATTACATAAATGACAATTTTTATAGGAACAATACAGCTATTAGCTGGTTTTCTCTCAACTTCTAGAGAAGAAAATTACATAAATTGGATGTGAGATCACTGAGGCACCGTCTTTTGCTTTTATTTGTATTTCCAGTAACTAAAACAGTACCTGGAACATAGTAGGTACTTAAGAAATGCTTATTGGATGACTAAGTAAAATAGATGCAGATGCATATGAATACACACATACATCCACATCCATACATCCTCATCTCCATCCAACTTCAGTTTGTAAAAAATAATAATTTATTTATTTATCTATCTATTTATTTCATTTTAATGTGAAAGAATTGAAAGAAATTTTCAGATGAAGACACCATATATAATTTATATTTTTTGAAAATAATTTTTAAAATCAAATATTATTTGACTTTTAAAAAAGCAATTATTTAGGCTTGAGGAAATACATATCCATGTAATTACAATGAAATAATATAAAAATGAGAACATAGGATGGATTTTTTTATATGTAGTAGACAGTTAAAAAACAACAACAACAACAAAAAACTCTTGCTTGTTTTCAAACATGACCTGAAAATCAATAACTTGGGGGAAAATATAGGCAAATGCTTTTTGATTCTTAGGGGATTTAACACACCAAAAATATGAAATAATCCAAAACAAGAAAAAGAGATCCATTTTAAAGCCTTTTTTCAATGGGTGATATCATAACTGTCTGTACTATTGTGAAATACTAAAGGGAAAGGTGAATTTTGTCTTCTATGTATTTTATTCATAGGACAAGGAGCACCTTTTCTAAGGACCACACTTTGCAAGCTCAGTGACATTGTTAGAGATGGCAGGAATTGATCTGAACTTTTTTGGCAGTCAGCCAGAAGCAAGAGGGAAAATGTTCAATCCTTGACAAAATAATTATGGAACCTGGAAGAAGAGGTGGCTCTTAGAGTCACATCTCTGTGTATATGAGTACTGTCATATTTCCACTGGTAAATAAAGATTAGGGTATTTGAATAAACCATCACCAACAGGCCTTAAAGATTCCTAAAGGTCTACTTCAGCTGTAAGAATTAAATGAATTTATGATATTTTTTGGGGGAGGATACTCTTTTGTGGCATATCATGGGCATAGAGATTCATGGGCATAGAGATGTACCAAAGTATATTACCTCCCTTAAAACAATTAAATCAACCAAGACACACAGAACCAAACATTGTCAAGAATGTTAAGAAACAGACAAATCCAGATCTCGGATATTTTATTTATTTATTTATTTATTTGTTTTATTGTTTGTTTATTCATTCATTTATTTATCCATTAATTCATCTATCTATCCATTTATTCACTTATTTCTTTATCTATCTATCTATCTATTTATTTATTTATGAAAAATTTCATGGTGCAGTTGGTAAAGTGCTAATCATGGAGTCTGGAAAAAAGAAACAGAGTACACAATGTGCAGTATTATTCAGCCATTTCAGAAATCCCATTTGGGTTTTTTTGTTTGTTTGTTTGTTTATTTGTTTTTTGCAAATGTACTGAAGTAATTTGTCATTTCCTTCTGAAGCTCACTTTATAGATGAGGAAACTGAGACAAACAGGGTTAAATAACTTGCCTAGAGTCACACAGCTAGGAAGTGTCTGAAGCCAGATTTGAACTCAGAAAGATGAGTCTTCCTGGCTTCAGACCCAGAATTCTGTGCAGTATGGTATCAGGTGCCATACTATATACAATGTATCTGGACAAGATACATTGATAACATCAGAGAGTAGATAAAAACACAGATAAAAACACACACAGATTAAAAACAAGAGTCCGTCTCCTCAGGAAGTTTACAGTCTACTGTGGAACCATAAAATGTCATGGATGAGCTGATTAGAGAAAGATGTTTAAGAAGATTTAAGGAAAGACAACTGGGGATGGGGTGGGTACCAGGAAAAAACTCAGGGAAATTGGCACCTGGGCTGAGCCTTATAGGAAAATAGTGATTCCAAATGATGGAGATGAATGGGTGTATTGATGGATTGAGGATGGCATGAAGTAGTTTATGACTATGAGAGGTAATGTCAAATTTGGGCAGCAGAAAAAAAGACCAGAAGAAGTCTAGTCTGGCTGTAATGTTGAATGCATGATGGCAAGTAATGTCATTCAACATATCATTCAAGGGGGAATGATATGCTGGAGCCAGATGTCCAGCTGAAAAATACTATCAGTTTGACTCTCCTCAACAATGAGATGATTCAGGCCAGTTCCAATGATTTTGTGATGATGAGTGGGTGGATCACAACATAACGTTTTCACTTCTTTTGCTGTTGTTTCCTTGAATTTTATTTTCTTTCTCATTTTTTGATCCTTTTTTTGTGCAACAAGATAATTGTATAAACACATATGTCTATATTGGATTTACATATATTTTTACCATGTTTAATACACATTGAATTACTTGCTATGTAGGGGAGGAGGTGGAGGGAAGGGAAGGGAAATTGGAACACAATGTTTTGTAAGGGTCAGTGGTGAAAAATTGTCCTTGCATATGTTTTGAAAATAAAAAGCTTTGAAAGAGAGAGACAGAGACAGAGACACAGAGAGAGAAAGAGACAGAGAGAGACAGAAAGAGACAGAGAGAGAAAGAGACAGAGAGAGAGAGAGAGAGAAAGAGAGAGAGAGAGAGAGAGAGAGAGAGAGAGAGATAGAGACAGAGAGAGAGAGAGAGAGAGAGAGAGAGAGAGAGAGAGAGAGAGAGAGAGAGAGAGAGGAAGGAAGGAAGAAAAGAAGGAAGGAAGGAAGGAAGAAAGGAAGGAAGGAAGGAAGGAAGAAGGAAAATGCTATGAGTGAGTACAAAAGACTCCAGGGCAGAGGACTATAGGATGTCAAAACATCTCTTTGGAGTCTAATTAAATCAGGTGAATAAGAAAAAAAAAAAAAAAACAAACCTTTCTTCTCAATAAATTCCAACTCTTTATGGTAAATGGAAAGAGTGCTGGGTTTAGAATTAGAGAGTTTGGGTTCAAATCTACTCTCTGATGTTATCTATGTAACATTGGGTAAATAATTTTATCTCTAATGTCTCAGTTTTCTTATCTGCACAATCAGCTCTAAATCTAAATCTCCCAGCCAGAGTAAATAGATTCTCTTAGACAACAAAACATAGGGCCCAAGATTAGGAGGAGCTTCTTCCTCACTTTATGCTGTTTGATTGCATTTGGAAGAACATCTTGACAAACACCCAAAGTCCAGTTCTCCTTGAAGTGGGGGCCCTAAAATCTTAATGGCTCCCCACATTTCCCAGATCAATTCATGCCTATGTTTTTACTGCAGTGGAGGAGGAGAAGACATCATCTTGTGCAGCAAGCAGAATGCAACTGACATGACCTCAGTGTGATATGACTCATTGCGGAAAGACTCTCCGAGTTAATAAAACTAAAAAGAAGCAAATTCTCTAGTGCAAAGTTAAAGATTTCTGTGTGTTGGAAGAAGAGACGATATTAATAGTGATGGATAAAAGCTGAAACATTTGAACATTCTAAATATTCCCCAAATTCTCATTTCAGTTTGATTATGAATAATTTTCCTTAAAGCATTTCAATGATAACAATAACAGAAATAGCCACAGGAACAACACAGAATAATAATAAGAAATGGATGGGAGTGAAAAGCAGAAGCATGAGGGGAAGAAGGAAATAGAGGAAGATGAAGAGGAGGAGAAGGAGAGGGAAAAAGAAATCAGAAGAAGAAGAAGAAGAAGAAGAAGAAGAAGAAAAGGAAGGAGGAGGAAGAGGAGGAGAAAGAGGAGCAGAAGATGGGAGAAGTAGGAAAAGTGGAAGAGGAAGATAAACTGCTCCCCCTGAAATCTCAACATCATGAGGTAGAGGGAGAAGAGGAAGAAATGGTAGGGGGAGAAGGAAGAGAAGAATCAATAAGCATTTATTGAGCACTCACTATGCTAGTTGTTTAGGCCAAAGGCAAAAATGACCTTAAAGAACTTATTATCTATTGGGAAAACAGTATGTACATAAATTAATATAGAGAAAATGTACTCCAACATTCAAACAACCCATACAAAATGTTTAAATTAGATATAAATTCAATAGTCATTTATTAAACACCCACTGTATGTCAAGCATTGCCCTAAGTGCTCAGAATCCAAAGAAAGGCACAAGTAGTCCCTGTTCTCTTGGAACTCGTAATCTAAATGGAGGAGTATGTGTGTGTGTGTGTGTGTGTGTGTGTGTGTGTGTGTGTGTGAGAGAGAGAGAGAGAGAGAGAGAGAGAGAGAGAGAGAGAGAGAGAGAGATGGCATGCAAATATCTTCATACAAACAAAAATAAATATAGGATAATGAATCATCTCAAAGGAAGATACCAAGATTAAGGACTGAGCCAAGTCTTTTGCAGAAATTTTAGTTGTTGTTCAGTTGTTTTTTGGTCTTGTCTGACTCTTTGTGACCTTATTTGGAGTTTTCTTGGCAAAGATATTGGAGTGGTTTTCCATTTCCTTTTCCATTTTACAGATGAGGAAACTGAGGGTTAAATGACTTTCCCAGAGTCACAGAGCTAGTAAGTATCTGAAGTCAGATTTGAACTCAGATCAATTTTATTAAAGACCTATCCAAAGCATTTCAGAAACTTAGGATAAAAGTTGTGGGTATTGTTGGAAGAAGAAAGTGTGTGGAAAATGTGCCCCAGATTCAACTAGAAAGAATGATGATTCGAGCTATCCAAAAGCAGAATCAATTGCCTCAGGAAGTAGCATGTTTCCTGCTCCTAAACATCTTCACAAAAAGCCTGGATAATCATTTGTAGAGGAGATTGCTTTTTCAGTGGCCACTAAGGTCTCATCAAGCTCTGAAAATGTGAAGATTCTGTGACTTTTTCTGCTTGGTAGATTCAAGACCAAAGTAGGAGCACTGGGCGGAAGCTGCCAAGGAGCAAATTTAAGCTTGATGTCAGGAAAAGATTCCAACCAATTAAAGCTATTTGAAAGTGAAGAAGGCTGCCTGGGTGGGTTTGTCTCTCATTGGATATCTTCCATCAAAGTCTGGATAGCCAGCTGTTGGGCATGATGTAGCATAAGAGATCCCCCTCCCAAGTATTTGTTAGACTGAATTATTGAGTTCCCTTCAAAATCTGAGATTTTGCAATTCTCAACAATGATATAAAGAAACTCCATACTATACACAGATATAGCAGAGTATAATTGAACTTATTTTTTATGACTTATTTTTTAACATAGAATGGTCTAGTGGGGAAAAGAGGTCCTAGAATAACATAGTCTAGAGAATGTCTAGACTAACCCTCTCATTTTACAGTTAAGAAAGCAAGACTGACAGGTTGTGAGTTGTCCATGGTCATATACATAGGAAATAAAATGGGCATTGAAACCAGGTTCTTTGATTACAACTTCAGCACACTTATACCACATTGCTCCTAAGAATCAGAGAATGTGTGATTCAATCCTTGTCCTGCTACTTCTTGGTTCTGTGTTTGAGTAAACTTTTACGGGACTCCTTTTATTTATTTATTTTTTAATCTACAAAGCAAGAAAGTTGAACTCAAAGATTTCTCCAAAGCTTCTTCTGGTTCTTAACTCTATCATTTAAAATCTGAGTCTTTATATGCAATTGATTTGAAACAAATCTGATTTTAGTTATAGATGGGCATGGCTATATGATCTTAGCAGCAATGTGTATCAGCCCTAGTTGTGAAAGTAGACAGAATGTCCCAGTTATTTGTTCTGTGGTCACATTCTGTGGTCACATAAAGATTCGGCCTCAAGAAAAGTGTCTGTGCCACTTGCTGTGAAAACAGCTGAACATATTTCAGGCTGGTTAGTGAGTTAAGGCAGCAAATTATAGATATGGTTCAACTGAGCTTTTCTCTGGATCTATAATTATATTTCATAGTATTTAGTTCCACCTATTCATTTTTTTTTCTTTCGATAGAGAAGGTTGAGAGACTGGCATGAGAACTTTGAGTCTTGTTTTTAAATGCTATTACTTTGTCACCCAGACTTAAATCACATTTGATCAATATATCTTGTTTTATTGCAAGAATTTAGTTGAGGTATGTCTTAGTTAAACTCCAATTGTGTTCATTTCATCCTACTTAACTAAGATGCTTTGAGAAATCTCTTTGAAGCATTCATTCTTCAATTATAGAAGCTAGTTTTGGGGTTACCCCACCCTCAAATAATAAAAAAGTATGGTTCAGTAGGAAGAGTGTCCAAAGAGATCAGAGGCCACTTAGTTCAACCCTTTCATTTTTTGAATAAGAAAACAGATTGAAAGAATATAAAGGATTTACCAAGCTCTGAGGCAAGATCTGAATTCAGGTTTTCTTTCCTAAGTCTGAGTCTTGTGCTCTCTCCATAGTGCTACCTAGTTGTCTCAGTGTTGACAGAGATCAGTGGAAACATTTATAGATGGGAACATCTTGATGCTGGAGATAGATGGTTGGACGTGAGATATACTGCTCTCAACCCCTGAGCAGGCTGGATTAGTCCTTTTGTATGGGAGTGTCCTTGGGGAATGAGAATGTTGGAAGTTCAAATTTCCAATAAAACACATTATTTATAGCTTTTTACAAGTGGTAGAAAGTCATTATTCAGTCACCTGGTAGGACTAATATCCCAAGCTCTTTGGTATAGTTCAATATAATTCTCCTCTGGGAAATAACCTAATAAGTAAACTAGTTCTTTTTGTTACTGAGAATATAGCAAAGGAGGATTCAAAAACATCAATTGAAGATGTGAAATGTCTTGGAGTTGTGGTTCTTTATTTGCTGGAAAACTCAAGAGAAATATTAGGCATTGGAGAATCAGAGCATCATTATCAGTGATCTGTGGATTTGGAGAGAAAATTTTATAAACTGGCAGAGATATACATTGGAAATTTACCAATCAGGAGAAACAAGCCACTTAAATTGAAGCAGACCATGTTTCTTTAATAAGATGTTTAAGAAGAACCTTCTAAAGCCAACAATCCTCTGAAGTCCAGCCAGCAAATTTACTCATGTCCTAGGCAATAAGGGACTTTCCTTAATGCCAAAGTGCCCACTACCTCTCAGACAAATGTGTCATAAGATTTAGTGATATAGGCACTGACCCAACAGTGTCTGGAAGAATTGTTGTTGGCATCCTGTGGAAATTTTATAAAATATTTGGAGCTTCTGAAGAATTGTAGTGGCAAGAGACTCTAATAATATTAATGATAATATTTATATTGCTCTTTAAGGAAGCAAGGTGCTTTAGGTATATTATGTCATTTAATACAATAATCCTGGGAAGTAGAGGTTAATTATATCCCCATTTTACAAATGAGGAAACTGAGGCAAATAGAGGTTAAGTGACTTGCTCAAGTAGCACAGCAAGTAAGTGCCTGAAGCTGGAAAAATGGAATGGTACCTGCTCTCAAGAAGCTTACCCCCTATAAGAGAGACTGTCAGACAGAAAGAAACACATACACACATATATGCATATATACACATATATAGATAAATATAGATATAGATATAAAAATATATAGACATGGATATAGATATAGATTGATAGAATGTATAAATGTATATATTGTGTTTATGTATACATATATTCAGATATAAAATATGCATAAAATAAATGCAAAGTAATTTGGGATCTCATTTAGGAGGTGGTTGAACTAAGCACTGATGGAATCCCTAAGATGGAGGACTGATGAGACTGAAAAATATGTTAAAGTTCAGTAATATGTAATAAGACTATATAGGAGGAATGGTGTCTGATCGTACTTCAAATGTCCAAGAGAAGAATTTGTATTGGATTGTAAATATGATAGGGAGTCCCAGAAATGGATTGAGTTGAGAAATATATCAATTTGGCTGCTCTTCAGAGGATACAAAGATCAGCAAATAGACCAGAATGGCTAATTATCAAGTTTTCCGTCACTCCTACTCTATCCCTTGCATTTATTATAGTGTCTGGTATATGGTAGATGTATAATAAATATTTATTGAATTGCCTCTGGTTTTATAAGAACCACCAGAGGGCTGAATGCCCTATAACTAATGGCTAAGCCAAGATAAAAACTAATGATTTGGGGTGCCATATATATATCAGGAAGAAGAGGTAGCTTGTAACTGGTCGCCTTTTTGATTTCTAAATATGTTTTCTGCTAAGATGGGAAGGGAGGCCCATCTCTACTTCCACAAAATGAGGTAGGGGCTTTTCCTTCCCACTTTCAGTAGAGTTCTAGCCAGGCAGGCTTGCATTAAAATCCTGGGCTGCTTCTACTTCTCTTGTTGTGTTTCCCTTCTTTAGCAATGACCTTGTGATGAAGACCCTGGAAGGTCTTTGAGAGCTGGCAAAATGCAATAATGGCGATTAGGGAGTTGTGGAGACAGCAGGAGTGGGAACGAACTGAAAGAGTTCTCATTAGAGAGAAATCAAGGGCACTGAGAAGAAGATCTCATTTGGTGTTGGACCAGATTGTTCAATGGAGGTGAAATGTATAATGGCTAATTAACAGCCTTGCGAAGAAATTATTTGCAGTCATTAGTCTCCCAACTGATTGTGATGATAATGATGAGTTATTGCGTTTTCTAATCCTTCCATGCCAGATTGCTTAGTATTCCCTTTTCTGTGTGGGAATTAACTTCCTGTTCTATACCTTATTTGTGTTAGAATATTAGATGCCTTTCTACTCTCCCTTCCTTTCTGGGTTATGAGCCTATAACTATTTCTATAATTAGCTACTCTAGAAATAGCAACTTTCTTTATGAATACAAGCAAGGCATGTTGGTGGTGGAATGATGCAAGGGGGAGCACTTCCCATATTGAGAAGATAGGGAACCCTTGAGCAAAGATTTTGGGGCAATCCTTTGTGGCAATCAATTAATTAACCAAAATGTATTTATTAAGCACCTGCTGTTTGCTGGATGTTGTGGGGGGTAAGGACACAAATTCAAAGAATTAAATAACTCTGACTTACTATAGTTTCAGTTCTAAAGGTAGAGATAAGACAGGGACTGGCACATATAACCAACCCCTGTGGCAATATCCAAGAGGTGTCTACCTAGTTATTGTTCTGGAGCTAGATGATCAGGATCATGAAGGAGAGGGTTGTTGTGAGAATCACAGGAGGTAGTACTGACAAAACACTTTGCACTGTGCCTGACACATATGAGGTGCTATATTAATGGTTATTATTATTGTTCTTGTTATTATTGTGTCAGAAGACTGGGAAGATAGGAAGGAGCCAGGTTATGAGGAGCTTTAAATATCAAAGAATTATTAATTTGATGCAACTGGTTAAAGCTCCTATAATCCCATTGTCCATAGGTTCATTGTTTAGAAACTAAAGATATGCAAATAAAATTGAAAAAGAACCAATCTCCACAAAGAATGATGAGGGTACATTGCTGATTAATTGAATTATTAAAGCACTATCTCACAAATTTGAGGGCTATATACGGTCTTTAAAATAGTGACATTCTTTAAACTTTGACCAATGACATTGGCAGTGGGAGGCTAAGCTATACAGGGGTCAGAAGGACCCAACTTGCTGGTTTGTGTGGAGATTACAGGTTGACCTTCTAAGAGCACCGCCTGAATCCTGCCTCATAAAATACTCTTCATAAGCAATTGAGTGGTTAATGTTTGCAGCTGAAGAAAACTTTTTTTTCTCCAAATAAGATTTTGTTTAAACACAAACAGGACAATAGCATAAAAACTCCAAATATCCTCCTTCTGGCTGTTATTTACAATCTGGTCTCAGTTCATGTCTGAGAACAGAGCTGAGTGACCTTCTAGTAAGTTCACCCAAATTATAATTTGATTTCTAGATTCATTCATATATCTATATCTATATTTCTTTCTATTTCCATATCTATACCTATATATCTGTATATAATACACACATGTGATAGATAATATATATTATAAAACACACTACATGGCATGGATATACATGATATTATAACATGCAAGACATAAATGTATACTATTTTTGTATGTGTGTGTATATATGTATATACGTATATACACACACACATACACACACACACACACATACACACACACACACGGATAGATTTTTTTCCAATCACATGGGGCTAATTTTCATTTCCACATGTCGACATGGTTCTCTGAGATAAGTTTTTATCTAATATCTTTATATAAGTTGTTATCTATATCTTTATGTAAGTTTTTATATACTAAGAAAAACCCCAGACTTTCAAAACTGATTTTCATTCTTTTGAAAGTCCTTTTCTATAAAGAATGCTTGAGCAGTGATGACTCAGTTCTTCCAACAGTCATTGAAGGAAAATTCAGGAACAGAATTCAAGGCTATCATTGCAAGTTTTCAGAGAACTCTTTGAATATTGCCTTTTGAGCAGTTTTCCAATGTTCTGGGATATCAATTGTATCTCTGGTTTCATTCTTTGGTGTAAGAAGACTCTCTAAAGCAGGATACTAGATGGGCAAATGGAACTATTTTTGTCCTTTAAGGAAAATCCTTGGGCTGAAGCATAGTTTTTGCATTTGGAGTATCTTAGAAATCCTCTAGTCCTTAGTTTCTTAAACTGTGGTTTGTGACTTCATATGGGGTCTTAAAACTTAATGTAGGGGCTGTGAAATTATGATTTATTTTCAGTAAATGTTTGATTTATATACCTAATTTACATACTTTTATACAAGAAATTTTCATGTAAAAATTTCTTGGATGACCAAAGGTCAGAAGTGGAAAAAGTTTAAGAAGCTCTGCTCCAGTCTAAATTTATCATTTCAAAATGAAAAAACAAACAAACAAACCCTGAGATCTAGTGAATTTATCAAGTGCACTATGCTCAGTGCTGGTGATATAGAAGCAAAATGAAAATAGAACAAAACACCCCCTCCCCCGCCCCGCAACAAGTCTGTTATTATGGGCTGAGGATACGTTCTAGAGTCAGCATGGAATAGTAGATAGAATATTAAATTTGAATCAGGCAGACCTGAGTTTAAATATGGTGACAGACACTTACTACCTTTGTGATCCTGGGCAAGTTTAATTAATGTCTCTCAATCTCAGTTTCCTCATTTCTAAAAGAGGACAATAATGTCTCCTCCAAAATGGAGGGAAAGAGGATAAGTGGAATAATGTACATTAAAGCACTTTGGAAATAATTTCTGGCATGGTGGATAAAAATGGCCTGGGAAGACCTGCATTCAAGGTTCAATTCTGAAAATATATGATTTTATGAATCTGGGCAAGTCACTTAACCTTTCAAAAAATGCTCTAGCTGATGCAAAGTCTGTAAGATTAAAGGAAGGGACTGTGTTGGTAGAGAGAGTTTCCTTACCCAATAGTTCCCAATATCAGAAAATTATAAGCCAGTTTCTATTTCTTCCTCTTGTCTTCCTCTTTTTTTTTCTTCTTCCTCTTCCTCCTCTTCTTGCTCCTCCTCTTCCTCTTCTTTTTCTTTCTCCACTCTCTTCTCCTCCTTCTCCTTATACACTTTCTCTTCCTCTACTTCTTCCTCCTCCATTCCCTTCTCTTTCTCCTTCTCCTTTTCATGCTGACTCTCCCTTTAGAGTATAAGCTCTTTGAGAGCAAGGGTTTATTCCATATTTTTCTTTGTTTCTCTGTTACATAGTAGGCACTTAATAGTACTTGCTGAAATCATGAATGAATGATCATCTTAAAATTGAATAGTGTAGAGGAAAGAATCTTTGTTTTCCCCTTCACAAAATTTTTATATTTAGTATTTTACCTGAGTCAATAATAGGTCTGCAGTTTGCAAATCAGTTAATCAACAAACAATGTGATCATATATTTTAGAATTGGAAGGAACCAAAGTCCAATCCCTCACTTTATAAATGACTTTATAAATGTCACACAGATAATAGTGTATAAAGTGGGATTTTAATTCAGTGATCTTTCCTGTCATACACAATATCCTTTCAAAAGACCAAATTAATATGAAACTGTGGCTTATTATTAAGAAGAAAGAATCCCAACCACAAATGACAAGGATACTAAGTCTTAATACTGGGAATACGAAGAAAGACCAAAATATCCCATTGCCTTCAAGGAGTTTACATTCTAAAGAATAGATCAGCATATAAATAACTAGGTCTTCATGAGATACCCACAAAATAGATGGATGGTAATTTTACAGAGGTGGAAACTAGCAGTTGGGAATCAACAAATGTTTATTGAGCGCCTTCAATTTTAGAGACACCTTAAGAAATGAGATCATTTCTCTCTCCTCTTTGATCCTTAGAGGATTAACACCATAAGTGTGAGTTTGTTTATGGACATCATTAAGCAAGTTAAGTGCTAATAGGTTTGTTACTAATACATTGATAACAACCTCATTAAAATTGCAAGTAAAATCCCAGATTTTCAATACTTACTGATATATAAAATAAAGATGCTATTTGGAATTTACAAAATCCCAAATTCTTTTAAAAGAACACTTAGTCAAAAAAGTGACCCCCTTGAATACTAGAAAGATAAATGCCAAGCTTTCTAATCCATATATAAAAAAAAAATTTGTGGAATTCTTCAGTATTTTTCAAGTGGACTTTCCTCTAATATTTCATCAAAAGTTTTAATATTGTCTGAACTCTTTGACGCATATAGGGAGTCTGCCCAAATGCTGAATCTACATTTTAAGGAAATATATTAATTACTCATTCATACAATGTTAGAGCTGGAAGAGGTTGCAGAGATCATTTCAGTTCAACCCCTTCATTAGTCAAAGAAAAATGTCACTAAATGCAGACATATCCATATATCTATATCTATATACACTCATCTATCTATCTATCTATAATATGTATCACTCAATTTAAAAATTTTTTTCTCTGTGTATTAAAAGATTCTCAATTAAATTCTGTTATTTCATGGGGGCTTGAAGGTGATCTCAAAGTCTCAAAGCCAAAGTTGAAGCTCTGCCATGTCCCTGTTGGCTGTAAGGCTTTAAATATGGAACATAGTGGGAAGCTGTGGATAGAGCACCAGCTCCGGAGTCAGGAGGACCTGAGTTCAAATATGACCTCAAACAATTGACATTTCCTAGCTGTGTGAGCCTAGACAAATCATTTAACTCCAAATGCCTTGCGATAAATAGATGATAGATATTATAGATAAAACAAAAACATAGCTATAGTTAATAAATAAAAAAGTGGAATGTACCTGTCAGATGAGGATTAGCCCGAACAAGGTCAGACTTTAGTCTCACAGGATTAACTTTCTGGAGATGAGTGTTTAGAGCCCTAGAAATGGATTGATGAAGATTGAATTGCAAGAGACATTCAAGGCCATTTTATAGATGAGGAAATTAGGTCACAGAGAGATTGTTATTTGCATAAAATTGCACCCTTAGAAGGTGTCTAAGGAAGGATTTGAACTCTGGTCTTTCTGATGATAAGTCAAATGTACTATCTATTTATAATACATTGGCCTTAATTCTCTTATTTGAAAGTGAATGGCACTGAAGAACAGAGTTTATAACTTGACCAGGGTCACACAATTAGGAAGTGGCAAAGCTTGATTTGAACTCTGGGTCAGGGATTCTAAATCTGACACTTAGTCCTTATATCACACTGACTCCCTCTCAATTAAAGCTTGGTAGAGCTATTGTAGTCCAGGAGGGAATCATCATATTAGTAAAAATGTAAACTCCTTAAAGGCAGGATTAACTTTTATTTTTCATATTTTTATCCTTTATACTATAGCTTGGTCCCAATAGATATGAATAATGAATTCCTTAAAGTGGTAATATTATTAGAATTCACATTTCATATTTTGATTGGGTTGGAACCAATGACCATATTTTATATACTTATAACATACTTGTAATAATAATGTGGAATTTGAACACATGCACCACTTTAGGGCATTAATTATTTATACTAATCAGGACCTATCTGCTCAATGCCTTGTACATAGGTTTGCATTGTTGTTGTTGTCATTTCAGTAATGTCCAACTCTTTGTGACCCCCATTTAGGATTTTCTTGGTAAAGATACTGGAATGGTTTGCCATTCCTTCTCCAGTTCATTTTTATAGATGGGGAAACTGAGGCAGACAGGATTAAGTAATTTACCTAGGGTCACACAGCTAGTGTCTGAGACCAGAGATAAATTTAGAAAGATGAGTCTTTCTGACTCTAAGACTAGTACTCTATGCATTGCACTCTCTAAATCTAGAAGTCTAGAATAACTATTTGTTGTATTGAGGAAACTAGGGAGAGTGCTGGGCTTGAAGTCAGGAAAACTTAAGTTGAAATCCAGTTTTAAACACTAGTGTGAACCTGAGTAAGTAACTAAATCTGTCTCACTCTGTTTCCTTATCTATAAGATGGGAATCTAATAGCTCCTATCTCAGAAAGTTGCTATGAGGAACATGAGATTCTATCTATCTATCTATCTGTCTATCTCTTATCTAATCTTTGAAATCCTTAATACGTTGTATGTTGTTCTTGTTAACTTGTCCAGAGTCAAACAGCAAGTCAGTGTCTGAGGATAGATTTGAATTCAGGAAGATGAATTTTCCTGATTTCAGGTCCATTAGGTCCACTATACCAACTAGTTTCCCCATTATTATTATTATTATTGCTGTACTGATTCTATGAAATTTCAGATTTTTGGTTTTTTTGAATATACTAAAGAAGATATTATTCATTGGTTGGAAAAGTAAATGGAAAAAATCTGCCCATTGTCTATACTTTGACATTCAGTTGAATGGTCAGCTTATTGATTTAGTACATTAATATATATTAGTATATATCTAGATAAAACACTATAAACAGCTAATGAATTGGGCTCAGAACTGAATAAGAAGATAGACTAGAATACATTTGGAGACATATGTATTACTTTCACCAATCCCCAAAGGCTTCCTGACACAAAGATACATTTTTTAAACAAATGCTTTCTCCAAAGGTACTATGTGTTGGAATGCCTCTCTCCAAAGAATCAAAGTTATGGATGATAAGTATAATGGAGAAATGCATTGTAGGTACAAGTGGACTGCACTGTGTTACTAATGAGTATCTATGTTCCAAAAAGAAGTACAAAAGGCATGTGTGACAGACTGATAAAGAGAAATAGATGGTAGATAGATAGAACATTTATTAGGCACTTATGATGTTGTCAGGAATTGTGCTAAGTGCTGGCAATATAAGCACAAAATAAATAATAATAAACACAGTCCTTACCGTCAAGGAAGCTGGGAAGATTTGGGGAAGGGGAAGGGAGAAGGGAAGGAGGAGTGGGAAAGTATGGAGGGAAGTAAGCATAATGCCCTGGACTTTTCATGAAATGCTGATCCCAGGCAGAAAATCAACATCAGAGAAAGAATTCAAGGGGCTGCTAGGTAGTACAACTGATAGAACAACAGCCGTGGAGTCAAGAGGCCCTGAGTTCAAATCTCTCCTCAGACACTTGACATTTATTAGCTGCATGACTCTGGCCAAGTCACTTAAACCTGATATCTCCCTCCTCCCCGCAAAATGGCTGTATGATAAGAATCCTGGGATTTACTGTGGATTCCAATTGGAGGGATACCTAGATCAATAGTGGTATGAATCCACAACATCTAAATTACATTTTTTTTGACTGATCAGAATAACAGTATGTCAATGAAATGCAAACCCTGATGGATAAGATGATAATGACTCACTGATACTTTTATCCACACATGAGTTTTTCATTGTGGAAACTTTCTCTGCCACAGCAGATTGCCACCCATCCACCTCTGCTCATTCTGTGAGATTCCTTTTCTTATCTCATTCATGTCCTCCCATAAATCCTTCCCAGATAATTTTCTCAATAGTCTATGGCCTTCCTCTTCCCACTCCCTAACTCCCCCACCAATATTTTATACATAACAGCACTATAGTTGTCTATCTTTCTTCCCTCACTGTCTCTGTATGACTGACCTATCTCCATTTCTGGCAATATGTAACTGATGATTTTTTAAAATATTACTTCATGAATGCAAATGATCATTGGGAATGTTTCAGCCTACTCACTCCCACTAGGTGCCTGTTCTTTGGCTTTTGGACCATGTGCCATTTCATTTCTTTTGAGATCATGATGCTACATGAGTCACAGATAAATGTTGGCAGGAACAATATTCTCAAGTGTTACAGGAATAATATTAATCTAAACGTGGATAAATGTGTCTATGTTCGTGTGTGTATGTTAGGGGCTAGCTTGACATTGCTGAAAGTATTGCATTATTCTCATGATTAATTCTACACCTGGCTTCTTGTCCATTTATAAAGCTTGTCCAAGATGCAAGAATCAAAGGACTGAATAGAGTGGGGAGGGAAATGAGAGATTATTTAGTCAAGCAATCAAACAATGAACAAGCATTGATTAGACATCAATTATGTTCTGGATACTCTGCTAGGAAGTGGAAAAATAAATATAATGAATCAAATAATCCTACTTACAAGGTGCTTACATTCTGATGGGAAAGTCAAAAAATATATGTATGTGTAGATTGATGTGTATTTTATATATACTATGGGCTTATTATGTATATATCTATATATACAAACAAATATATAAATACAAAGATATACACATATGCATCTTTTCATAAAGATGTATATGTATGTTTTATATATAAAACATATGTATTATACACATATTTATATGTGTATATATACATATATATGCCTATATATATGTATATACATATAAATACCTATAGATAAGGACACATATATTTATGTACATATGTATGTACATATACATACAATATAAATTTATATATGTACATATACACATGTGTGTATAGGTATGTGTGTATATATTTTTATAACATATATATATATACAAATACACACACATACACACATATACGCATAGGTTGTATGCACAGGTAGCAAGTGACAGAAATGGGATTTCAATTTCAGATATTTGATTCTAAGCTCAGTGTTAATCACCTGCAAAGGTGGTATTAAAAAAATCCATCTTTGACTTGGACTTTTCACAGGCTCTCCTCTATTACATGGGGAATGTTTATGTCTCTTTGGAGTCAGTGGGCCTGAGTTTGAATTCCAAATTTATTAATTATTATCTATACAATCTCAGTGAAGTCATTTAATCTATTAGTCTTAGTTTTCTCTTTCATAAAATGAGGGATTGGCCTAGATGATCTTCAAGGTCTTTTTCAGCTGTAAATTTATGAATCTATAATTTGTTGAACATGTTAATTAAAATTTTATTGTGCATGATTCTAAGATTTATTGGATTTTTTAATGCTTTGATATCAATATTCAGAGGGTAGTGAACAAATAGTAATGACACTGATATTGACAATATCACTAATGTTTCTATCACTTTATGAAAATGTCATAAATCTCAGTAGAAGGCATTTTATATAACATTTATAAAATATTCATATAAATGACTTAATCCTTTAGTTCATTTTGTCTCAAACAAAATCCTTGAGAATCAAACCTAATACAAGCATATGGTCCATCATGGAACAGTTTCTATTTTTTTCCCTTTTCATTTCCTAGGGTTCTTGTTAATTAAAGATATGGGGCCTTCTCTGAAAACTGTGACCAATTCAACATTATTCAATTCAGAGCACCTTTATTGAGTTCTTGCTCTATAAATGTCTTTACCTTTACCATAAAGACAGAGAGGATGTCAACAAGTTGACACTTTCATTGCAGCAGAAATAAAGGAACATAGCCTATTCAATGGAAGTAGGAGGTTATTCTTTGAATAAAACTTTTCAACCCAAATGAAAGCAAAGCAATATATATGTCTCAATTTTCTACTTGCAGGTCTAAGATTCAAAAGCCAAGTTTTTCTATTATTGTAGTTCCCATTCAATTCAACTACTTTGTATTGTGTTAGGTATTAGGAAAGATAAAGAGTTTAGATATGACAATGTCTGAATATATAATATGTAATATAATATAAACTTTGTAGTCTAGAAGGAAAAGGCAGTGCATGGGCAAAGGGATACAATATAAAATTATGTGTGCTAAGTTTCTTAGTTTGGGTCCTAGTGTAGAAATTTATGGTAAGGAAACTTATTCTACCATATTGGTAAATGACCTGCAATTTAAAATCTTAGAAAGCTGCCTGGGTAGAGAGTGAAGGGCACTTCAGTAAAGGGCAGTTCAGAAGGGGAAACAACTCAGTTGGGTAATGTTGCTATTACCATGTTAAATTAAATTTAATTAAATTTTAAATTATATATATAATATATGTAAATATATGTGTATAATATATATATATGTGTGTGTATGTGTATATATACATATATACATACACACACACACACACACATATATATGGAATTAAATTAAAAACTGAAACAAACAAATGGACAGCTAGGGGTTGCCATTGTGGATAGACTACTGGGTCTGGAGTCAGGAAGACTCATCTTCCTGAGTTCAAATCCAGCCTCAACACACTTGCTCACTGTATGAGCCTGGACAGGTTAATTCACCTTGTTTGCTTCAGTTTCCTCATCTATAACATGAGCTGGAGAACAAATGGCAAACTCCAATATCTTTCCCAAGAAAATCCCAAATGGGGTCACGAAGAGTTGGACATGACTAAACAAAAACATACAAAAACCAACCTATATGTAATGGATTCATGATACAATTTTCTTTTTTGACTTCCTTTGTCCTGAACTATATACTGACTCTGGAGGACAAGTGGGACCGATGATTTTGCACAGTTCTGCCTCACAAATCTAATTCATTAGCAAGTTAAGACATTATCCTCCTGTTGTCATTGGTCCTCTCTAAACAGAAGGATGAACAACCAAAGTGTGTATATTTATAATTTGTTTATATGTTTTGTATATGTAGTTCTACATATGCATATTTTCATGTTTATTGATAGTTTATGGTTCACAATTTAAAAAGAAATTAAAACATAAACTTTTAAGTTTGCAAAATATTTTTTAAAAGCAAGTAACTTGGATCACTGAAAAATTAAGTGTCCTGCTCAAGGTCACAGCCAATATGTGCCAGAGAGAAGATGTGAATTTATATTTTCTTGACTTAGGGTTTCACTAGATCATCATTCTTGTAATTATAATCACATTAGTGAGACATAAACAATATGCCAAGTTAGATCCTAGGAGTGCTTCCTGAAGGAAGAGACATTTAAGTTGGACTCTAACAAATAAGCTAGAATGTAAGAAGCAGAGTACATCCAAGAGCTAGTGAATGGCAAAAGATAAAAAAGGAAGAAAGTACAGATTATTTTTAGGGGGTCATGAGTTTGGCTGGAGTGAGGAGACTAAGGAGAAATTAGTATGAGAAAAATCTAGATAGGAAAGGTAGTCCCATAATACCACCAAGCTGTTTAGTTTAACTTTTTTTTTTTTCTATAGGAAAAATAGGAAATCTATAGGAACCACTGGAGAATTTTTAGCAGAGGATGATAACTAGAAGAGTGTAATGGTGTTTTTTTCTGCTTGTGCTTTCTTGTTCTTACTTGCTGATTGATCCAACTTCTAGATTTAAGGCACTCATATATAACTACTGGACTAAGATCCTATATAGATATTAACCCATATATCATCCTTAAATTTTGAAGACTGGTTTATGAAAGCTAAGAGTTAATATATTAGGTGATAGAAGAGATTTAATGACATCATCATAATAATTAGCATTTACATGTAATTTCAAGATTTGCAAAATTCTCCACAAAATCTCATTTTTTTACACAACTTTTGGGAGGTAGATGTGAAACAGACATCTTGCCCAGGATCACACAGACAGTAAGTGTGTGAGGATTTGAACTCAGGTCTTCCATAGTCAATTCTTGCCACTGTAGCATTCAACTGTCTTATAGTTATTTGATATCTTTATTTATTTTGATATTTGCTATATTTTATTATAAATTGTTATATATATGTAAAACACTATAATAGGTAATATTTGATTATGCTGTTATATATAATATCTAAAACAATATATAGTATATATATAACTATATAATTTCTATATTGCTATGCTTTATTTTGAAGTTTGCTATACTCTATTATATATCATTATAATATAATATTTATTATATATTGTTATATGTAGCATATAATACATCATATATAGTTAGGTATTATATAACATGAAGAGAACATTTTTACATTACTATGCTTTATTTATATTGATATTTGCTGTATTTTATTATATGTTGTTATGTACAATACTAAAATATAATATATAATGTTTATTATATATTGCTATATGTAGTATATGACAAACTATCATAGATAATTATATATTATACAGATGTAAATATCCCTTGTTCAAACTCCCAAAGAACTATGGTTATATAACTACAAGTGCAGATGAGTGAGCCTTTGGATTTGGGGAGTATATCCTAGCATAAGACTAGATCAGCAGGCCCTAACTCCATGTGGTTCTATGGTAAACTTGCAGGACCAGCCATGGGATAAACTGAAACTCTTTTTCCCTTCCTTTCCTCCCTTCCTCCTATCCCTACCACTCTCAGTCTATTATAATGTTGAAAGATTTAAAAACAAAGATTTGAGAAAAGATGCAGGAAATAATATCTTATTTTCTTGGCAATGACAATACTAGAAAGACCAATGCAAGATTAAGAAGAAAAAAGTTACAATGGCAAATAGCATATATAACCCATGTATGGAGCTAAGGTTTCTCCAGCACACCAGAAAGGACTCAAGTCTCTATACCTTTTCTTTTTTTAATAGTCCTGCATTTTGGTTGCTAGTGTTAACACTAATGCAATCATCAGTGGGCCAGAGACCTTCTAGGTCTCAAGGAAAATAATCCCACTTGAAAATGCCTTATAGAGGGGTGTCCATTTCAGAAGCTATGTTCCTAAATCTTGCTGTGAGCTGAAGAGGTAGCCTAGTTAACCCCAGATATCACCCCCATACATCTGACTTCAGATATATCAGTTTTTCTTTTGGCATGACCCCCCTAAATTAGACACCCCTAAAATTATCCACTCAGGAAGCATTTTGCTTGTAACAATAGGAAAAATGGATGAGAAAATTTGATCACTTACCTTGTCTCTAATAACTTATGCTTCTGAACCCTCCACTTCAGAAGGTAAGAGTAGGTATCCTGTCTTGGAGAGGTAAAAAGGGATGTTAGGCAGGACTTGTTAAAAGGTTATTGGATGCTACAAATAGAGAGTTTTGCTTAAGTTATGTTCTTTAGAGTTACCATGGAGAGATTATTTATTGGAGTATAATTATTTGTATAGTTTTTTATGGTTTGCAGAATATTCAGAATAATATATGAACTGTGAATGGATCCAACCATTCTGGAAAGCAATCTGGAACTACGCTCAAAAAGTTATCAAACTGTGCATACCCTTTGACCCAGCAGTGTTTCTACTGGGCTTATATCCCAAAGAGACCTTAAAGGAAGGAAAGGGACCCACATGTGCAAGAATGTTTGTGGCAGCTCTTTTTGTAGTGGCAAGAAACTGGAAACTGGATGCCCATCAATTGGAGAGTGGCTGAACAAATTATGGTATATGAATGTTATGGAATATTATTGTTCTATAAGAAACGACCAGCAGGATGATTTCAGAGAGACCTGGAGAGACTTGCATGAACTGATGCTGAGTGAAATGAGCAGAACCAGGAGATCATTATACACGGCAACAACAAGACTATATGATGATCAGTTCTGATGGACATGGTTCTCTTCAACAATGATGTGATTTATTTATTTATTTTTTATTAAAGCTTTTTATTTGCAAAACATATGTATGGGTAATTCTTCAACACTGACCCTTACAAAGCTTTCTGTTACAAAATTTTCTCCCTTAGTCCCCACCCCTCCCCTAGATGGCAGGAAATCCACTACAAATTAATTATGTTAAAATACTTGACAAATCAAATATATGTATACATATTTCCACACTTATCTTGCTGTGCAAGAAAAATCATATGTACAAGAAAAAAATTCTGAGAAAGGAAACACAATGCAAGCAAACATCAATAGAGAGTATGAAAATGTTATGTTGTGGTCCACATTTCATATACCTCTCTCTGGGTGTATATAGCCTTCTTCAATGAACAATTAAACAATGATGTGATTTAAACTAGTTCCTATTGTTCAACGATGAAGAAAGTCATATACATCAAGAGACAGGCCTGTGGGAACTGACTGTGGACAACACAGCATTTTCACTCTTTTTGTTGTTGTTTGCTTGCATTTTGTTTTCCTTCTTAAGTTGTTTTTTTTCCTCTCTTTCTAGATGATTTTTCTTGTGCAGCAAGATAACTGTATAGATATGCATACATATATTGGATTTGTCATATATTTTAACATATTTAATATGTATTAAACTACCTGTCATCTAGGGGTGGGGGTGGGGGGAAGGAGAGGAAAAATTTGGAACAAATTTTTTTTTTTTTTGCAAAGGTTAATGTAGAAAAATTACTCATATGTTCGGTAAATAAAAAGCTTTAATAAAAAAGAAAAACTAATGTATGATATTTCACTTGATCTTCACATTAATCCTTTGAATACTTGTGTGAATTTTTCTCATTTAAAAAAATGATAAAACTGAGGCACAGAGAGGTTAAGTGACTTTTGAAGGGTCACACAGCTTTTAAGTATCTGGTCTGGATTCAATCTCATTTCTTCCTGACCCCAAGTCTATTATTCTAGTTTCCTCTAACAGAATGCACTAAGAAAGGAAGGAAGGAAGGAAGAAAAGAAAGAAAGAAAGAAAGAAAGAAAGAAAGAAAGAAAGAAAGAA
>JAJPUD010000836.1:233353-261920 GCA_023553655.1 Myrmecobius fasciatus
AGAAAGAAAGAAAGAAAGAAAGAAAGAAAGAAAGAAAGAAAGAAAAAGGGAAAGAAAGAAAGAAAAAGGGAAAGAAATTATTTCATTAGCTCAGGGGGATAGTATGCTAAAATGGTAGTAAGGAGAATAGAGAAGAGGAGACAGATGTGGGAGATAGTCAGGAGGTAGAATCAACAAGATTTTAAATTGATTTGTTAGGGAAAAAGCAAAGACAACATTGTGGTTTTAGATTGGGAAACTTGGCTAATGGTGATGCTACCAATAGTGTTAGAAGGAGGAACAGAATTTTTAGGGGGAATGATAACAGGGGTATATGGTAAATTTGTGTAGAGCATCAATTTGGAGCCCTGCAAGCATTTGGAGATGAAGGTTTCAGGGTCAGAAGAGAGATTGGCATTAGAAATTTACATCTGGGAGGTGGAGGGAGAGGGAGAAAGGGAGAGAAAGAGAAAGAGAGAAAGGGAGAAAGTGAAAAGGAGAGGGAGAGAGGAAGGGAAAAGAGAGAAAGAGGGAGAGGGAGGAAGGAGGGAGAAAGGGGACGAGGAAGATGATGACCAAAGAAAGAATCTTCGTTTACTACTTACCTTATGGCAACAACAAGAAAGTGTGTTGTCAGTGTAGGAGACAGAGAAGAAGGACAACCAGATTGGAGAAGCAGGAGAGTGAAGTATTTCTGAGTTTATCCTTAGCTTTGCTACTCACCTACTGTGTGACCTTGGTCAAGTCACATAACCTCTTTACATTTCCTTTTCCTCATCTCTACAATGAGGACTGCTGGACTAGATGGGTTTCTAAGGTCCTTTCAAACTCTAAATCCTATAATCCTATAATCCTATGATCCTAAAGCCAGGGAGAAGAGACTAACCAGAAGGAGGGAGTGATCTGCAGTGTCTGCTACCCAAAGGTCAAGGAGGATTAGGGCTGGAAAAGGGCCACTGGCTTCAGAGCGGAAGAGATCCTCGGTAACCTTTGAGAGAAGTTTCAAGAGTGATGGGGGCAGTTGCCAGATTTCAAGGTGCTGTAACCTGGAGGTTTCAGGAAAGACAATGAAATGAAATGAAATGGTAGGACCAGTATTTCTCAAGTACAATAACCATGCAAATTATTTGCCTGTTCTTTTGCATTAGCAAAACAACAAAGTAATGACTTCCTCCCACTCACTTAATTTTTGGCAGTTAGGATAAGAGGATTTTCTCTCCTGCTTTGCTTGTGACAGGCTGTCATATTGCTGCACAGAGAAGGGGGAAAAATGATCTGGAATTTGCTTTAACAAGAGGAAGGATTTTTCTCATTATTCGGAGATCATTTTTGGATTAATGATCATTTGACCTTGAGAACCAGGAGATGCTTCTGGCTCTTTGCTGGATCCTGATTTTCCCAATGAATCTTGTCATCTCCATGCAGGCTCTGCCCTCAGATTAGCTGGGCAGTGCCACTTTACAGGTCCTTGCTTCAGTAGATCTCTCAGTGGGGTTAGGCTCAAGTAAAGTAGCTTAAATAGCAAGTTATATTTATCAGCAGTAAGCAGCAGTCTCAGGGAGGGTTCTACTCAGGCACCAAATAAAGCTATAAGTTTGTTGCTCCAATTGCAGTCATGTCTTTCAATAGAACTACTCTGATATATATTTTTATTTCCATTATTACCACTAGTGGCTAAGCTTCTCTGGCAAGTTTTAATGCAACCAATAGAAAATGATCAAAGAGGTCTTGTCTAATAGGACAGGCTTCTCATATTTATTGAAGATAATAGAGGTAACTCCCTCCTCCCCCTTCAAAAAAATCAGTGAATTGATTGACTCTCCCTAGGGAGAAAGAGGTCTGGTCTCTGGAGGTCTTCTCTGTAAGATGTTGTTCCAGATGGAAAGAGTAGGGCAATGGGGTAATCACCAGGAAATATCCTCCAAGGGGGTCCTAGAAATTGTTATGGGGTGCATACAAATGTGTGTGGCAGGAAAGGAAGAGGGAAAAACTAGGATTGTCCAAATAGGGTGATGCCCTTGATTGTCCCAGATGTTGAACATCACACTTTTATGCTCCTGCATTTTGAGTTCAACAAAATTTTAAAATCAAATCAAATAATATATGTAAAACTTTTTATATATTAACTTTGATAATATATAGCCTTCTATGTGCTAGGCACACAGGAGATAAAAGTGTCAGTCAATCAGCAGATAATTATAGATAGATGGATGGATGGATAGATAGACAGATTTACAGATGAAGAAACTGGGACTCAGATCTTGTGACTTGCCCAAGATCCCCCCAAAAGCTACTTGTTCTAATTAATGCTCCAAAATTCCTTCTGCATCACAACTCATAGGGGTACAACTCATAGGGGCCCTCTCTGGCTTTGATGAAGCTGACTATGCCATTCAAGGCCTTTTCAGATTTCTCATTGAATTTCAAGGTTATTTTGACTTTTGAAGGTCATCTCTATGCTAGAATGAGATTTCAGAGAAGAGCACTAATGGAAAAATGCAAACTCAGCAACAACAATAATGTAATTTACATAGTGGAGTCCCTCCAGGACAGGGACTAATAATTCCTTTGGGGGAGGGATCCTAGAATTAGGAGGAACTGAGTTCAAAACCCACCTCAGACATTTCCTACAGATATGAACTTGGACAAAACATTTCTTGGAGCCTCACAGGTAGTTTCCTCATGTATAAAATCAGGCGGAATAAAAGCACTTCCTCTGCTTGGTGTGAGGTTGAAATAAGGGCATTTTGCAAATCTTAGAACATCACATAAATGTTAATTATCTTTGTCTTTATATGCCTAGCATGAAGCACAGTGTGCTCAGCACAGAGAAAAGTCAATAAATAAATGCTTGATAATTTCTTGATTCATGGCTAATACTGTGGAATTAAAGACACTTTCTTATCCATTCTATCATTTGAACTGAACATGGGACTGGTTGATTCAATATTCTGACTGATGTGGTTATTATTGACTTGGATGATAATATTGTTGATTTTACTTCAGTGCTTAGTCCCCAAATGTAGATGACAGAGGAATTGCAATGGGTTTTTAAATAACAGCGTATTCCTATTGTTTTTCAGTCATGTCCAACTCTCCATGGCTCCATTTGGGGTTTTCTTGGCAAAGACACTAGAGTGGTTTACCATTTGTTTTTTCAGCTCACTTTACAGACTGGGAAACTGAGGCAACCAGGACTAAGTGACTTGCTCAGGGTCACTCAGCTAGTAAGTGTCTGAGACAAGATTTGAATTTAGGAAGATGGGTCTTCAAGACTGCAGTTCTAGTGGGTGCTCTGTGCACTATGGTACCATCCAGCTAATATTTACTTAATGCTTTCATAGATATGCAATTCAATAATGACGGGTAGCATTTACACAGTATGTTAGGCTGTCAAAGCACTTTACGTATTTTCTCATTTGTTCTTCACAATATCAAAGGGAGAGAGGCAGTATTATTATCCTCATTTATAGATGAAAAAACTGGCTGCGAGAGGTTAGGTGACCTGATGCAAGATTTGAGTTCAGGTTTTCTTATCTCCCAGTTTAGCATTATAGACACAACACCACTTGCTTTATGTGACCACAGGATCAGGTCCTGGGGACCTTCCATCTTCTGAGCCTTTAACAATCTAAGAGCTAATAATCTATGGCTAATAGGGTATATGGAAAGGTTTGCATCCCGGAGGGATTCCCTAGGAACATAGTTCAGATGCTTAGGAGCATCTCTTAATTTAATCTTGATACCTTCCTACTTTTACTCACTTCTTCACTCTCCCCCTATTCCTGACCTTGGACTTCTCTCATTTCACCATCTTGCTTAGATCCCTTTGGCTTATTGGATTTCTCTTTGGGGTTTTCAGGATCCTGGCTTGTGCTCAAACTTTATTCTTTTGTTGGACCCACTGACACTTGGGTTTAATCTTTGGCTCAACTGGTTTAACTTCTTTTTATGGATTCTCTCCATCAAACAGGAAGGTCTGGGAGAATCAGACTCATTAGCCACCAATGGCCCTCACAGACAGCCCTCCACTACTTTGTTGGCCCAAGTGGTCCAAAAAGTGGGGCATCTAGGTGGCACCGTATTGTACAGAGTGCTGGAATCAGGAAGATTCATTTTCTTGAGTTCAAATCTGATCTCAGATACTTACTAGTTGTGTGACCCTGGGCAAATCATTTTAATCCTGTTTGCCTCAATTTCCTCATCTGTAAAATGAGCTGGAAAAGGAAATGACAAACCCCTCCAGTATCTCTCCCAAGAAAACACCAAATGGATTCATGAAGACACGGACAAGACTAAAAACAATTCAATAAATGAAAAAAAGTATTATTAAATAACCCATTGCAGTTGTTCTGTCATCCCACGTTTGAGGAATAGGTGAAATGTGAGCTGGAGAAGGAAATGATAAATCATTCAAGTATCTTTGCTAAGAAAATCCCTGATGGGATCATGAAGACCCAAGTTTCAATTTCACGACTGAAATGAAATAAAGAAACAGCAATAACAGGGCCATTATTACTGCTAGTCATGTCAGAAATCTTTTCTGGAGTCACTCAGCACACAGTAGGGTGTCTTATAGCTATGGTGAGTGGTTTTTATTGGTGGAGTAGAAATTAGGAAGTCAGTATGACCAGATGGAAAATACTCCCTGACTTTGGTTTGAATTCCAGCTCTGCCATATGAAGAACCTGTGTGTCTATGAGTGTGTTAATAACCACTTTTGGGCTCAGTTTTCTTATCTGCAAAAAAGAAATAAGATTAGATAGCTTCTTTACTTTTTGAAAGATGTCTAATGCCAAAATTTATTTTGTATGTCATGCAAAATAAATTTTGGCATTAGACATATTTTGCAAATTCTGCCCCATTTAAGTTTTGTATTATTTGCCTTTTCAATAGATGGGGCAGAATTTGCAACTGAAAATAAAATAAAATTGAATTTAAAAAAATTAGAGGGAGGATTCTGGGAAGGTGGTAGAGTAGGTTGGCAAATTTCAAACTCTCCTGATTTTTCCCACAAAAAGAACAAATTTGCTCCTCAGGTTGAACACAGAATACAGAACAGAACACAAGGTGAAAAACTAAGATTTGGAGCAGAACAAGAGTCTTCTAGACAATTTGACAAGATCTGAAGAAAGATCTCAAAGTGGGATTAACTTGTCTGAAGTGCAAACACCTCCGGGCTTGCTCCATAGAAACAGCAAGTGGGGACCCTTCAGACTATCTAGTTGTGGCTAGAGCCTTCTCAGGAACCACAGAGACTTTCCCCTCCCAGACTGTTTGTGGAGTGAGGGTTTGAATCCAGGAAGACGGACTAAACCTCAGCTGATTGGGAATGCCAGGCCCAGCTGTTCTGCTGAGATGCAGCCCAGCCTGAGAAAGAACCAGCATCTGCTGAGTGCAGAAGCAATGAAGTAGGGGCACTGGGTCAGAGTGGAGAGCCAAAAGGAAGTTTGATCATCATCTTCCCCACCCCACGATTAGAAGTGCTTACCTTAACAATTCTTATTTTTAAAAAATGAATCAGAAAAAAAGAAAGAACCTGACCATAGAAACATATTATGGGAACTCTCTTTCATCATCATAGGAGGACATTTTATTTAAAAAAACAAAAACAAAAACAAAAACAAAACTTCTGCCTGAAAGTGTAACATGAAATGGCTCCCTGCCCAGAGAGAATTTATAGAAGAACTTAAAAAAGAATTCAAAAATCAAATTGAGGAAAAACTAAAGGAACAATTAAAACCATCCAAGAAAAACAAGATTATAAAAAAGTTAACCATTTAGAAAAGGAGGTACAGAGTCACAAAGATGAAAATAACTCTTTGAAAATTAGAATTGGGCAAAGGAATGAAAGACCAAGAAATAACAAAACAGATTATAAAGAATGAGAAAATAGAACAGAATGTGAAACATCTCATAAGAAAAACAACAGATCTGAAGAACAGATTAAGAAGGGAAAATATAAGAATAATTGGACTGCCAGAAAGTTGTGACCAAAAAGCTGATCTTGACACAATAATTCAGGAAATAATCCTAGAAAATTGTCCTGGAGTGCTAGAAGATGAGGGGAAAATAGAAATAGAAGAAATCTACTATTCACCACCTCAAAGAGATCCTTTGTGGAAAATACATAGGAATATTATTGTCAAATTTTGATATCCCCAGATCCAAAAGAAAATTTCACAAAAAACAAACAAACAAACAAAAAACAATTCAAATACCATGGAGCTACAATTAGAATTGTACAAGACTTATCAGCAGCTACAATAAAAGACAGCAGTCTTGGAATCATATCTACAGACAAGCAAAAGTCCTAGGCCTTGGGACAAAAATATCATATCCGGCAAAATTATTTATAATTTTCATCGAGAAAAATGGACCTTCAATGAACTTGCAGGTTTTCAGAACTTTCTATCAACCAAACCCAAACTTAACAGAAAATTTAACATATAAGAGCCAATATCAAAGAACAATTTTAAGAAACTCAACACAGACAAACTGTTTATGTTTTTTTTTTACATGGGAAATGTTTACCTTATGCTTAAGATTCACATCAACAATAGGGTAAGCTCAAAAGAAAGATTGGCAGAGTAAAGGTAAAAATAGTAAATGTAATTTAAATGAGGTGCAGAGGAAGAATAAACAAAGGCATTAGAGGGGAGAGGAAGACTTGTAGTTCTGAAAACCTACTCACATTGGGATTGGATTCAATAAGCAACTATATATATATATATACCATAAAAGGTATAGCATTTTCCAAAATCTATAAAGAAATAAGAGGGAGGGGAAGGATGGGCAAATGGAAAAGTAAAAGGTGAGGGAAGAAGAGATAGGAGGGATCCACGGGTGGGGGGAGGTTAAGTAATAATAAGCCAAGTTATGGAGAAGAATTTAATGAGTCAACAGGGGTGTGTGTATGTATGTATAAATCTACACATGTATAGATAAATCTCTCTTTTTTTTTTAACTGTAGCTTGCTTGTGGGTGGTAGGGAGATGAAAGGTATGTGTGTATGTGTGTGTGTGTGTATATGTATGTATATATCTACATATTTATATATAAATATATCCTTTCTTAATTATAGACTACTTGGGGGTGGTGGTAGGGATGAAAGGGGGGAAAAGAATAAAGTAAATAAGATGCACAGCAGAAAACAAAAGAATAATTTACAAAGAAAGTAAAGATAGACACTCATGACCATAATTTCTTCTACTAATATATATATATGTATGTATATACATATATATTTTTTCTTAAATTGGTATTTGTTCTCATATTTTTTTTTGAATCTCCCCTGATGTTCTGCTGGGCACATGATAATGTTCTCTTTTGTTTTGTTTCATTTCATTTTGTATTGCTTTTCTATTTTTCTTTTTGCTTATTCTGTTTCTTCAATAAATTTGGGAAAAAAAATTAATTTCCAAGGTCTATCCAGTTTTAAAACTGTCATCTCTGAAGTGCTTTCTAGGGCTTTGTATACATTCCTAGGAATCTTTTTAAAGAAATTTTCAAACTTTTTGGTATTGGGATAGAGATATACTAAGCATCTGGTGACTCTTGGCCAGTAAACCAAATATCCTGTTATTATATCCTGTTACAACACATCCCTTTCATGTAGTTGTCCCACTTAACAGAGAGTTCATAAAAATGTATGCAGAAAATAAAATCTGACCCCACACAAAGAAGTTTGAAACTTGAAGCAGAATTGAAGAAATTGAGCAAAGCAAAGTAAAGCTAGTTGTCATCAAAGTCATGCATGATATGTAATTTGAATTGGCTGTCTCCTAGAACTAAAGATCATGCTTTGTTAGTAATCCAGAAATATAATATCTCTAATCTTTTGTTGTATCAAGTCAAATCAACAAGCATTTATGAGGCACTTAATGATATACCAGGCACTATGCTAAGCCCTGAGAATTTAAAAAAAAATACAAACACAAAGAAATACAGGCCTTGCCTTCAAGAAGCTTACATTCTAAGGAAATAAGATAATAATTTTTTAAAAAGGAGTCAAAGGAAGTGGGGTAGGGGCCTAAGGTACCAGTATGGGTGCATTGTGGGAGAGACCAGAGGATGGAAAATGATGGCTAATCTGGACCCTTTATTAAGAAGGAATTGGCTAATGTGAAAGTATATTTTGGACGACTTCACATGTATATTTAATATTATATTGCTTGCCTTCTCAAGATTAGGGGAAGGGATGGGAATGAAGAAGAGAGAGATTTTGAAATCCCTCAAAATAAAAAGGTGAATATTAAAATTTCTTTAAATGTGATTGAGAAATATCTAATGAAATAAATTAAAAATATTAAAAAGGAAAAAAAGGATATTGTAGAAGGAACTCACCAAAGGGAGGAAGGAGTCAAAAGGGTAGAGAAAAAAAAGATTCTGAAGAGTATATTCCCTCAAAATTTCTATCCCAGAAAGGGATTCTTGAAGTATACTTGGCTAGGCTGGCCAAGGTTATTAAAATAAAATTACGGAAGAAAGTCATCTTCTGATACCTCATGTGAGAATTACTCTGGGTTCATAGGTTTATAAACAATTAGAAAGAACCCTAAAAACTGTCATTTTTATAGATGAGGAAACTGATGCTCAAAAAGAACTTAAGTGACCTGTCCAAAGTTGAATAGGTAGAAAGTGGCAGGCCCAATGGAAAGAGGACTAGATTGAAGTCAGTAAGATCTGAACTCAAATTTGGCTCAGACCTTACTGTGACACTACTAAATGATCTCAGGCAAGTCATTTAACCTCTGTAAAATGAGAACAATAATATTATCTAACTCCCAGGATTGTGATGATCAAATATAATAATATTTGTAAAGTTACTGGTACATAATAAATGCCAAATAAATCCTTTCCTTCTCTTTCTTTCCATATGCTAGTGGAATTCATGTTCTAGCAAGCTAGAAAAGTTTTAAATACAGATCTATGATTGATATTCTAAGACTAGTCTAGATAGGTTTTGAAAGACTCATCATCAGATTAGTTATAGGGGGATGAATTTTTCAGTCATAGCAATTCTGGGAGGCCTTTTATTCAATTATAGAATGGGGTAGGGTCCAGACCAGTAATTTTATTAGTAAAGATAATTTCCAACACAAGGAAGGGCCTTCTCTGCAATCTAAGGTTTTGACCAGCAACAATTCTGAAAACAGTATATACCAGACTAAAGTGAAATTGAGAAAAATTTAACAAGATAAATTTTAAAATAAAAAAAAATAAAAATACAGTAAAACATAGATATATTAATATGTGCTTTTCTAAGTTAATACACCTCTTCTAGGGATCCATCATTATGTGGGGTTTAATGGTCCCCATTTCTATTTGACTGGACTAAAGCACCAAATGTTTTATCCAGGGTTACACAGAAAGTATGTGCCAGATGTGCAGCTTAAATCTAAACAATCAATAAAAGAATAAATCAAGCCTCGATTTTTATCTTTTGCTGATTCTGAAGTATATATGTCTCTCCTGAGACTGTGTGAACTGGCTCCAGCCCACTTCCAACTCTGTCCTTGAAGACTATACCATGTCATTTTTCTTTTTGTATCTCCAGTGCCTAAGACAGAGTTTTAATTACAATTGGTACTTAAGCAATGTTTCTTGAATTATTGAATTCTAGTTAAGCTTCACCTTACTAGAGTAGTCATGACACCAATCTGTACATACTGTATCACTTTTTTATATTCACTATTTATATTTATATTTACTATATATTATATTCACTATATCACGTTTTAAATTTCATTTTTTTTCACTTCCAGTTCTAAATTTTCTCTCCTATCCTATTTCTCCCTCATCCATTGGGAAAAAAACCATTACTCATGTGAATCCATGAAAAACAAATTTCCACTTTATCCATGTTCTGAAAAATAAAGTAAGAAAGATAGAGAAAAATGTACTTCAATCTTCTCTCTGAGTTTATCAATTATCTGAAGGAAGATGGCATTTTTCATCATAAGTACTTTGGAATTGTAGTGGGTCATTGTGCTGATTTTGTAAATAATGTTGTTTTTTATTATCTAAGTTGTTTTGGTTCTGTTCACCTCACTTTGCAGTAGTTCATATATTTCTTCCTAGGTTTTCCTGATACAATCCCTTTTATTAATTTTTACAGGATGATAGTATTACATCATATTTATATGCCATAACTTGCTTAGTCATTCCTTAATTTCTAATTCTTTGCTATCACAAAAAATGATGCTATAATATTTTTTTGTACATATAGGTTCTTTCCCTCTTTCTTTGATCTCTTTAGGGTATAGACCTAGCAATGCTTTTTCTGAATCAAAGGGTATGCAAAGTTTTATAGCTTTTTGGACACAGTTTCAAATTTTTCTTCATAATGATGAAACCAGTTCACAACTCCACCAACAGTACTTCAGTGTGTTTATTTATTTTATTTTTTTTTTACATTCCCTCCAGCATTTGTTACTTCCTTTTTCTGTCATCTTAATCAATCTGATGGAGTGAGGTGGTTCCTCAGAATTGTTATACAGTACAATATACTACAATGCAATGCAATATAATACATATTTAAGCATTTACTTTATTCTAATCTATGCTAAATGCTAGAGATATAAATAACAGGAAGAAAGATATTCTTCAAGGAACCTGCAATTTAATCAGGGAAGACTATATACAAAAGAAATCTAAAAAGAGGAGGGCTACCAAGACATACAGGGTGTTATGTTGCATGGAGTATAAACCAAGCAGAACTACAGATGGAAAATCATGTTAGTTAGAAAGTTCAGATCTCAGCCTTTATAAAGTAAAGCTTTGAGAAGAGTTTAGTTTTGCACCCTCCAGCCCTCTAGGGCGAGGAGACTGAGGGGGTTTCAATTTGTATTTCTCTAATTATTAATGATTTAGAGCATTTTTATATACTATTGATAATGCATCACTTTTGTGGGAGCAATAGTTAGATATCCAGGTATATGTTCATTGATCAGAATAGCTAAAGAAATTATGGTACAAGAATGTTATGTGATAAGATTGTGCTGGGTAGAATCAAGGAGATATCTTCCTGAGTTCAAATCTGATCTGAGATACTTACTAGACCCTGGTAAGTCACTTAACCCTGTTTGCCTCAGTTTCCTCTTCTGAGCCAGAGAAGGAAATGACAAACCACTCTACTTACTATCTTTGACAAGGAAATTACATCTGGGGACTCAAAGAGTCAGACATATTGAACAAAAATCATAACAAATTCTGAACTTATCAAACAAAGATAGCATTTCCACAGTCAAAAAAAGAAAAAAGAAAATTATATATGATGTAAATTTCTATTACATACATTAAAAAAAAAGGTATTCAGCAAATGCAATACAGTCATTAGCAACAAGGCTTACCTCCATCCTATAATTCCGATTGTAATTGATCTCCCTCACAGACTAACACTGGCATCGTACTTCCTCATCATCGGCAAAGCTGTTCTGCCTTTATTTATTTTTATCCTCTCTCTAAAATTCCTCTATTCTCTCCTTTACAGAGTGGACCTTTGGGGTGTGGAACATTCAATATTCTGTTAAAGAGTGGATATGTTGGTTAATTTTACTTTATCACAAAAAAATCACTAGCTGTGTAGGGGAAAAGGGAAAAGTTTTAAAATGAAGTGAAGGTATAACCCAAAAGATAACACTAAAAATCAGAATAAACTAAATTAAAGCCCAGTGGTCATTATCCTGGTTCTTATGTCTTTTGCAGATTTTGCATAGTAATTCACAGGATATGTCTCAGTGTCCATTGGGATACCTCCAACAGGCTGGTGGCAGATGAGTCAAACTGTCTTGTTACAAAGTGAATAGGTTTTAAGCATTGACTATAAATTTGGAGAAAGCAGAAACAGAACCTCTTTTATGATTTCCATGGCTGAGTTATTATGAAAAGATATCTATCATGAACTAAATGTTAGAGTGGATGGAATGATTCAAACAATAAAGTCAATCTGGATCTGTGATTTTTATCACTATACAGGAGATACTTTCAAAAATAAACATTGAAAAAAATATTTCAAATAAATATTTTGATAATTGAATTTTATTATAAATGGGTTTCTTTATTACTATAAATATTTTTATTAAGAAGGGTTTTACCAGACTGTCAAAAGGGTCTAAGAAACATAAAGGATTAAAAATCTTTGGAATGAGGAATTTCCAGTGTGAAAACTCCCTCCATAATAAACAACTAATCATTAGCTTAGTTTCTCAGAGATTTGTCTGAGGGATTTAGAAGTTGTGACTTGTCAAAGATCACTGAGATAGTATGCATTAGAAGTAAGATTTTGATCTCAGGGTTTTATGACTCCAGGCCAGCTTTCAAGTTATCAAATCTTGCTTTTTCACTGACACAAAAATTGTAGAACTCATGTACTTCCCTTCAAGTTGGGGATATATGACAAATGCATGTAAAATACTTTTCAAAGTGATACACTAAGAAATGCAAATATATGGCAGAATGAGTGTGTAAGGATTATAAGACGTGGTATATAAATGTTATCTTCCTTAAAACCTTAGTTGATGTTCTCTAAAAAAATACATTTTTTCCAGTGACCTGTGTTTCAGATTTATTTATTCCCTTGTGATTTCTTATTAGGAAAAAGAAATAATGCTTTTGGGATCTTAAGATCTCAAAGACATCTGAAGATGCTCTCCTGTTGCTGAAGCAAGTTAGAGCTTAGCAGGTTTGGTTGTTGAAATGTGTACCTTTAGCAGTACATATCTCTTTGGATAACTGGCATTCCATACTCCATCAATCTTGTTTTCAAGATTTCTTCTCTAAGTGGCCTCCTTGTCCCCAAACTTGCCCTGATCCCTTGGCTCTGCCAGGGTTTAAATTACCTAACAAGATGACTCTTAAAGCTTAGTTCTTTATCACCCATTTTAAGTCAATTCAGATATAATGAGAAATAACTTCCCCTCATCCTTCCCCTCCTTTCCCTCCAAATTGGAAAAAAAACAATAACAAAAACAAAACAAAGCACCCTACATGACAAATCAAAAGTCTCTGACAGAACAATCTTGCAAAGAAAGAATTTTCATTTGCCTTATTATTTTTTTTTCCAGTTTACTTCTCCTTATATAATCACATTTTCTGAATCATGGAGATCTCTTCTCCTCTCCCCCATTTTAATGGCAGGCAATTTTTCTTGGGAAAGGAAGTACTGCAAACTTATTATCCCTCCCACCTCTTCTCCTCCCACCTTTATGGGTTAGCTCTTTAAGATCCTGGGTATATATTTCAGTTACTTTAAGTTTTCTGATTATATTTCAGGGTATAAGCTTCCTGGTTTTCTTTCTTTGGGAAAGGGATTTAGCTGCTTTCTGAAAGTCACCTTTGAAACAAATTAAAGAAAAGACACATGATCCAGACATTTTTCTTTACATCAAATCAAAACCTTCTTAGCAATTTTAACCTTTTGTTCCTAAGTTTTACTCTCCACCCCCGCTCCATGTCTGATAGAAGCTGTCTAATCCCTCTTTTAGCTGACTATCCTTTATATATTTGAAAAGTTATCATGTCCCTTCCAATCTTCTGTTCTCTAAGCTAAACATGCCCAGTTCCTTCAACAATACTTCTATATCATGAACTTCCAAGCCAGAGCAGTATCAGATAAATGAATGAGTACACAAATGGTAGAAAGAGAAATTGTGAATGATGAACTCTACATGTTTTACTGTTTGGCAGGGGACTTAAGTCATTTGTTTTAATTTAAATACTCACACACACATACTCCCCCCAGACACACGTATGTAAACCAAACCCATGCAAATAAGCCTTGGACAGAACTCCATGTTCTTTCTTTTATACAATTTGATTTCATGAAATTGGTCACAGAACTATACATGTAACAAAATATATTCTCCCTTCTCCTTCCCCTTCCCCTTCCCCTTCCCCTTCCCTTTCCTTCCCTTCCCTTTCCTTCTTTCCTTTCCTTTCCCTTTCTTTTCCCCTCTCCCTCTCCCTTCCCCCACTCTCTTTTTCTTTCTCTTTTTTGTTTCTTCCTTCGTTCCTATTTTCCTTTTTTTTCCTCCTTCCCTTCCATTTCCTTCTTATCCCTTTTCTTTCCTTCCCTTCCCTTCCTTTTGTTCTGTTTCTCCTTTTGTTTCCTCCCTCTTCCCAGTACCTAATATATACACCTAATATGTGATCAGCACTTGTTGAATTGAATTGGATTAAGAAAACCATAACTTAGGGAGCACTGGGCAATGTCAGAACAGAAAAAGGAAATTCCCTCCTTATTGCCCTCCAGTGCAGGACAAGATGAGTCATGACCAAGATGGAGCTCATCATCATTTCAGCAGATGTTGGCATCCCAGAGGTCAAATGAAGGGCATTGGGAAGTGTTCCACAACTGCTCTGTACAAATCTGGGATTGTAAACAATACTATTTTTTCCCCTTCCACTGAGAAATCTCTCTTCTGATAGACAAAAAGAAAAAAAATCAGCAAGCAAAAACCACATTATAGATAGTACTCCATATCGTTAATCATTTTCACTTTCAAATAAAATAAATCCAACTGGAAAAAAAATAGGATCACCCTATCCTAATACTGTAATACTTTAAAGTATTAGGATTGTAAAAGCATCTCTCCCCAGTGACGGCTGCAGCATTTGGAAAAGAGCTTCTCTCTTTTGCAAATTGATTTTGTCTTGGCAGTCTCGCTTTTGCTTACACAGGCATTAATGACTTGATTTGGAAGGAAATCGTTTCCTGTATGGCCGGGATTAAGAAGAATCATTCCCACCCCAGCTAGAAACAATGTATAAAATGTACATTGCTAACATGTAAACAGTTCTTTCTGTGACATTGCCTTGCACCCAAACAAGCAAGGTGACCCCTATGGCTTAAGGGCTCAGGGAAACATGATCAGTGCCATGCCCAGGAGTTACAGTCAGAAGTAGTGAATTCCCCCTGAGATGGCAGGGAGAGCTTCCTGCTCTTTGTAGATCAGCCTATTTTTGGAATACATTTACCCACAGATAATCCTCCAAGTAATTAAATGGAAAGGAAGTGTGATTAAATCACCATGAATTGATGGCTGCCTATTTGCAAAGGAAAGACCCTGAGCCTAGTAAGCATTCATTGTTAACTAGGCTTAGCCATAGTTTAAATGGTTACCTTCTAGTTGGCTGGATTGCCTGGTCCCTGAATGACATTTTTCACAATATATAAAGTTGGAAAGAAGAAGGCATTAATAGTTTAATTAATTAATTAATGAGAAAAGTTAGTCATATATGTGAGCCTGTTTTGATGAAAGAAATATTGGATTTGATGGTTAAAGTCTTGAATTTCAGTTTAACTCCACTATAATTGCTGTGTGACTTATGTAAGTCATTGAATTATATTTAAATAATTGCATTGATAGATCAAACTGATTCTTCTTGTGTGAATCTCTCTGATTTCTTTAATATGACAATGGCTTGTTGAGTTTATATATAGTGATATGCCCTCAATTGGTACAGCTTTTAATCCATCCATTTTCCATCCTCCATCATTTTTGTCCTTCAATAAATGTTCCATAGAGAAGAAATAAAAGCAATCACCCATTTTTAAAAAAGCATCTTCACAAGCCATTTTCCAATTGATAAATGGTCAAAGGATATGAACAGACAATTTTCAGATGATGAAATTAAAACCATCTCTAGTCATATGAAAAGTTGCTCCAAATCACAATAGTGATTAGAGAAATGCAAATTAAGACAACTCTGAGGTACCACTACACATCTGTCAGATTGGCTAAAATGACAGGAAAAGATAATGATGAACGTTGGAGGGGATGTAGGAAGGCTGGGACACTGATGCATTGTTGGTGGAACTGTGAATGGATCCAGCCATTCTGGAGAGCAATTTGGAGCTATGCTCAAAAAGTTATCAAATTGTGCATACCCTTTGACCCAGCAGTGTTTCTACTGGGCCTATATCCCAAAGAAATCATAAAGGAAGGAAAGGGACCCACAGGTGCAAAAATGTTTGTGGCAGCCCTTTTTGTAGTGGCAAGAAACTGGAAACTGAATGGATGCCCATCAATTGGAGAATGGCTGAACAAATTATGGTATATGAATGTCATGGAATATTATTGCTCTGTGAGAAACGACCAGCAGGACGATTTCAGAGAGGCCTGGAGAGACTTGCATGAACTGATGCTGAGTGAAACGAGCAGAACCAGGAGATCATTATATACAGCAACAACAATACTATATGATGATCAATTCTGATGGACATGGTTCTCTTCAACAATGAAATGTTTCAGACCAGTTCCAATTGTTCAGTGAAGAAAGCCATATACACCCAGAGAGAGGGATATGAAATGTGGACCACAACATAACATTTTCATGCTCTCTATTGATGTTTGCTTGCATTGTGCTTCCTTTATCTGATTTTTCTTTCTTGTAGATACAATTTTTCTTGCACAAAAATGATAAGTGTGAAAATATGTATACATACATTCGATTTGTTAAGTAGTTTAACATAATTAATATGTAGTGGATATCCGGTCATCTAGGGGAGGGGTGGGGAGTAGGGAGGAAAAACTTGTAACAGAAAGCTTTGTAAGGGTTAATGTTGAAGAATTACCCATACATATGTTTTGCAAATAAAAAGTTTTAATAATAAAAAGCATCTTCAATTCACTAATAATGAGCATGCAAATTAAAACAACTCTGATATTCCATTTTAAACCTATCAGATTGCCAAAGACAACAAAAAGAAAAACTGGCAATTGTTGGAGGGTTTGTGAGAGGACAGGCACATTAATGTACTGATGGTGGAACTCTTAATTAATACAATCATTTTGTAAAATGATTTCAAACTATATTCCCATAGTCACTAAACTATATGTACCTTTTGACCCAGTGATCTATTATTAGTCCTGTACTTCAAGGAGATCAAGGAGCGAAAGAAAGGTCTTTCCTATGTACAAGAATATTTATAGCAGCATTTTTGTAATAGCAAAGAACTGGAAACAAAAATAGGTTCTTCTCAATTGGGCAATGGTTGAATAAATTATTGCATGTTAATGTAATGAAATATTAGTGTGAGACAACCAATTACAAAAATGACAGAATCAGAGAAAACTAGTAAAACTTGCATGAATTGATCCAGGGCAAAGTAAGCAGAACCAAAAGGACAATTTACACAATCACAAAGCTTAAGTGAGTAGGAGGAGCTTATAAATGCTTGTTTATTCTCCCTGAAGATAGATGCTTAAAATAGCAAAATATGAAGTATTTTGTTGGACAGTAGGATTTCTAGTTTATTTCCCTTCAGTTGTACATTGTCCAAATAATTTCTCCAAGTTCCATGTCATATGGGAAACCAGACCATTTGTTGGGATCATCTTCCTGTTGGTAGGGAAGAGTCTATAGTAGTTGTTAGTAACTGTTCCTAAATTTTAGTGAGTATCAAAAGAAGATCTAGGAGCTTTCAACATTTTGATCTTATACACTTGCCTCCAAGTCTGAGAAGTTCTCTCAAGATCATAACTCTGTCACTTATACTCAGAAAAGTTATACAAAGCAAAGGAGACAGCCAAGGTTTTGAGATATAGTTTAAATCTCACTTAAATCAGAATATAGGCCATGTACCTTTTGTGAACAGATCACCATTTCTGTCAAAGTAAGGAAAGACATAATCTCATCCTGCAAATTCCAGAGGAAGAAAGTTGTATATTTGGGAGAGTGGAAAAAAAGAGAAAGAGAGAGAGAATAAAAGCCATTTTCTCTTTAAAATTTTGCCAAGTGGGCAGCTTTTCTTGGCTCAGAAAACAGTCATTTTAGTGGAAACAATCCTTGTTGCCATCACAAGATCGAGGGACCTATAAAAGAATTCTTTTTTTTTTCAGCAGCAAAGATTGAAGTCATTCAATAGTTAGCCATGATTGAGGAGTCAGGAGAAGCCATGGTTACTCAGAAAATTCCCTACTCATGTTTCAAATCAACCTCTGATCTCTCTCTCTTTCTCTCTCTTTTTTTTCTTTCTTTTTTCTTTCTTTCTTTCTCTCTTTCTATCCATCTAATTACAAATACTTGATTTTAACATAAATATATACATACATGTATATTTATGTTATATGCATATACATATTTAAAAACCAAGTGTATACAACAGAACACAATTTCTTATTTTCTTATTCTTTCTATAGTGAACATTTTAAATTTGCCATTGTTCATTATAAAAAAAGAAACTTTAAATTTCAAAAGTCCCTCAATATAAACTCTACTCATCACACAACAGTGATCTATCTCTTTATCTTACATATCAGTGAATTCAACCCTTTCATCTGACCTATCAAATGAAATTTAGTTTGTAGATGGTGAATTAAAGGAATGTCTACCCCAAGCATATGAAATCTTCCCCCAGAATGGGCAGATGAGAACAAGTTGTTCCAATGGTCATGAAGGCAGATAAAGCAGGCACTGTGGAGCACTTAGAGTTTGGTCAGACATCAAAGATGCTGAAGTCATCCACTGTATCCTGGACCATTGCTAATCATTCTGACTTCATCTTGCCATTGGACTTCTGTCACTAAAGAAGAGTAAGAAAACAAACAAACAAACAAACAAAAAAAAAATAAAGAAGAGTAAGGTTAATGATTTCCTGCAATTTTGCCTTACTTAAGTGAATAGCATGTAAAATTCTAGAGAAAGTGAGTTTTATATTTGTGATAGCAACATTGATTGTCTTCACTAAAATGATTGTCCCCTGAACCAAGGATGCAATTCATATGTAAGTCAAGATATCACCCCTTGATGTCATTAGTCCTCTTTGAAAATGAATAATGAACAACAGTCTGCAAGCATTTATTAAGTGTCTACTACATACCAGGTATTGTGAAATGGAATGGGAATAGAAAAGCAGAAATTAAATATCTCCTACGCTCAGGGAGCTTGTATTCCATTAAAAGCACTAATACTTACATTTATATCAATAATAGTAGCTAGCCTTCATATAACTCTTTAAGGCTTGATAAGTATTTTACAAATACTATCTTATTTGATCATCACAATTATTGTTCTTCATCCTTCCTTTCAAGGAGGACCAATAACATCATGGGTGATGTTGAGACTTGATTTGTGTGTGAATTGGATTTAAGTGAGGCAGAGTTGCCTAAAGTCATCAGCTTCACTCCTTCTTCCAGAGTTTTTTGAAGTTCAAGGACAAGAAAAATGTCTGAATCTCAGTGATGGGCAAGGATGCAGTGGATGACCTTAGGCATCTTTGATGTCTGACCAAGTTCTAAGTACTACATGGTGTCTACTTCAGCCATCTTCATGACTTTTGGAAGAAGTTCTTCTCCTCTGCCCATTCCTCTTGGAGAAATATTCACATGCTTGGGTTAGACATCCCCCCAAATTACTGATGGGTTTGAGATCTGTCAGTTACTCTCAACCTAGTTTAGCTTGTGTGCTGAGATGATTATATAGTGATGTTGTTCCTCTACATGCTACAGCTTCTTAGAGCCACATGTGAGTATTGGGTGAGAGATAGATACCAAAATAGATAAGCAGCCCTGAAAAGGGCTCATCAAAGCCTCATACTAGAGGCTCCCTTAACAACTCGTGGTCCCCATCATCACAATAACCCTGTGAGGAAGATGTTACTGTTCCACTTTTACAAGTGGGAAAACTGAGGCAAAGATTAAAGCTCACAAAGCTAGTATTTGAGACCAGATTTGAAATCAGGACTTCCTGACTCTCAAGTTGAATACTCTGTCCCCTCATATTTTAATTGTGTGTTAGAGGAATCAAGTAAGATCCATTACTCTGTAGTTTTGTCACCATGGAGTGATAAAAGGTATTATTATAATAAAGTCTATTTTAAAAACTGAAATACATATGTAAATAAAGATTTAGTAAGTAAAAGTAAAGGTGTGTCAGATTCAAAAGATATGGCTAAAATAAAGAGGGTAATGCCATAATTAATGCATTGGAATGTTCCTGCCTCTGCTTTTTTTTTTTTTTTTTACTTCTGTTCCAGGGTCTAATCTTTACTTTATATGTATCTCTGCCTCAAATGTATTTCTTGTAACAATATACTGTAGGATTCTGGCTTTTAATCTACTCTGCTATCCTTTTCTGTTTTATGGGAGAGTTCATCCCATTCACATTCATAGTTAAGATTACAAACTCATTACAACAAATTACATATTATTTATACATTGTATATGTTGCAGTAGATACATACAATACAGGGAAATACAATGTAATTTGTGAAAACAATTTTATATGCCTGCACAAATATGTCAGTATTCTTAGGAGCATCAATCAACAAACAACAAGAAATTATTAAGCATTGACTATGTGCCAGGAACTGTTCTGATAACTGAATAAAAAATACAAAGTTTGAAACAATCCCTGACCCAAAAGATTTTATATTCACAAAGGGGAGAACTGAAGTATACATATAATTATATTCTGTATAGGAGAGATGATAAATGCTGCAATGTGTACTATGGTTTTGTAAAGATAAGCATCTTTCCTTTTGCCACTCCCAGTATTTTCAATGCTTCAACAGAATTCAAAATGCATTATTTTTTCAAGATGTAATGCATTTAAATGCAAAGGTTCCAAATAGCCAACAACAGATTGGCCTTTTAAAATAATGGCCTACATTTATAAATAGCTTCAAGATAGAGATACTAAATCAGATAAGTCCAACTCTACTGACAAGGAAGAAATAAAGCATTCATTCATTAGAATTATAGTACATTAGTTCTTTCAGGCCACCTGTAAGTTCTTAACACATTTTTTCTCTAACACACTAAAGAATGTCTGGAAAAATAAGTTTGGGTCTATGGGGGCAAAATGATCAGACTATAAGAACATCACTGTGGATTGACACATAACTGATTTTGCCATGGAAGATTGGTGAAGTTTCAACTCATACTCTTTAAATTGCCACTGGTGTCTACAATGCAATAAACCAATGGGGGGAAAACATTAGTTTTAGTGGCTGTATACAGTATACCTGTATACTGCAGGTATAAGAAACAGAATAGACCTAATAATAAGTGTATGTGAAGATAGGAGAGGAACAGAATTCATGATTTCTCTGATACCTAGAACTCCCTAAATAAGTAGTGTCCCTTTACCAATTCAAATTGGCATACTGATTTTTTTTTTTCATCTTACAGTGTTGCCTATGGCAAAGATGTCAGTGTTAAACACATGCCCAAGCATTGTGGCAACATCACTCCCAGAGGTCAATGAACCAAATTAAAATTAATTTGGAAATATTTAGAAAAAAATTGTTATATATAATGATATATATGTTAAAACTGGGCCAATTTGCTATTCTCAGCAGTACAATGATCCATAACTACTCTGAAAGACTTATAATGAAAAAATTCTATCCATACCCAGAGAAGATCTCAATATAGATTGAAGCATTCTCTCTCTCTCTCTCTCTCTCTCTCTCTCTCTCTCTCTCTCTCTCTTTCTCTCTCTCTCTCTGCCTCTCTGTCTCTCTGTCTCTCTCTCCTTCCCCCTCTTTCTCTGATTGTCTTTCTTTGTTTCTCTGTGTTTCTCTTTCTGTCTGTCATTGTCTGTCTCTGTCTCTGTCTTTCTCTCCTTTTCTCTCTCTTTATTTAATTTTTCTTGAAGATTTTTTTTGGAGGGAGAAATATGTTATCTGTCACAAAATAACTTTTGTGGAAGTTTTGCATAACTTCACATGTACTTTCTTAATGGGGGCTGGAATGAGAATAAGGGAGAACTCAAAAATTTTAAAAATAAATGAAAAAATCATTTAAAATATAAATTGGAAAAATATTTTAAAAATTAATAAAAAATACAACTAAGTGAATACGCACCCAATGAGATCCTTATTATGTGTTATTTATTCATTCATTCATTTATCACATTAATTATTTAATATTCATTTTTATTTATCTATCCTTTCATTAATTCTTTCATTTGTTTATTTGTTCATTCATATATTTTTGTCATCCATTTTTTCAAGCATCCACCCATCCGTTCATTTATTTATCTATTTCACTCCCATTTTATAGATTCAGGAAGCCAATCAAAAGAGGCTATCCTCATCCATATGATAGGAGATGAAAATTAAAACAACCATTTTAGGCAACCTGAACATGCTCCAAAAGCCCCTGGAAGATGCTTTTATATTAGAAAAACTGTATATACCCAGACCAGCTTATTCTCCATATGGATTAGTGACCCCCATTTCTATTTGAATTTGACACTATTGGCTTAGAACATTGAGCAGTTAAGCAGCTTGCCCAGGCTTGGAGCCAATATATGTCAGCAACAGGATTTAAACCCAGTGAGGTGTTCCTAGTTTTGAGAACAGTTCTCCACTTCCTCTCATACACACCCCCACACTCATATATGCATATATTAAAACACAAGCATATTGTCATTACATAGATACAGATTATAGAATAGGATGTATTCTATCATATGTTTTTATATTCTTTTATTTCTTACAATATAAAAAGAAAAAAAAAAAGCCCACTGAAGTAAATTGGTGGGCACCGGAGGAGGATTTTTAGAAGAGGGAGGTATGATTAAATAGCTCTCCTAAATGAATGGTTTCATTATTTTCTTAACTTAGAAACTTCAGAATTTTTTTTTTAGAAACTTCCCCAAGTAGTTGTTTAAACAAAGTAGATGCTAAAGCCCTAAACTGAGCTAAAGGGATTGCTAGTAACCCTGTGGATAGACTTCTGGGCCTGGTGTTAGAAAGATTCATTTTCCTGAGTTCAAATTTGACTTTAGGCACTTAGTAGATATATGACCCTGGGCAAGTCACTTAACCTATTTGCCTCAGTTTCCTCATCTGGAAATTGTGTGGAGAAAGAAATGGGAAACCATTCCAGTATCTCTGCCAAGAAAACCCCAAATGGGGTTACAAAGAATTGGACTTGACTGAATAACAACAACAAAAGGCCTAAATTATTAACTGGGGTGTCTACATGAATCCAATTAATTGAATAAATATTGGATCTTAGCTTTGCTAATCATAGCCTAGGTGAACAAAGCAAATACAGATCATTTTCTAGCTTGTCAGGTCCTCACAAGAAGCAGGATAATATGTCAGACAGAGTGGAGGAGTCAGAAACACTTGGGTTCAAAATCTCCGTGAATACTTTGTGACAATGGATAAATTATACAACTATTTTGTGCCTCGGTTTCCTTATCAGAAATGACCTTTTAAGTCCTTTTAGATGTATATGATGTTCTTATTTTCTTTGGCAACTGAAGGGGGATCAAGGTCAGTCTCCTTTAGAAAAGAGGTAATGAACCGTTGTATTCCACCATTATCATTTGTTTCCAGGCTAAGGACTCTTGCATTGTTGGATTTATAGAATATAGGAGAGTTCATAGGAGGCCAGGATCAAAATATTTCTCTTCAAGAAGGTAAAAATAGCAGAGTGCTTTTAAATTTTATTTATGTGAAAGGATCTGCTGTCCTAGATCTCAGGAAGGTCCAGTTTGCATCATTCTAAATGTTCCTTTATTATAAAAATGAACTTCACAGAATGGATCGTTGGAACTGAGCCTTCAGAAATGGAAAAGACCTTAAGATTATCAAACTCTAGTTCTGAGCTGGGAGGTCCATCTAGCCAAGAGATAAGGAACCTGAAACCCAAGGTTAAATCCCTTGTAGTGAAAAGGCAAAACCTAAGACCTCCATTTTGTAGATATCAAAACTGAAGCTTGGAAACTGGAAAAAAATTGCTCAGGGCCAAACAGATACTGACTGAGTAACTTAGACCAAGATTCAAAATCTAGAATACTAATGCTGAATTCAATGTTCTTACTACTCCATCAGTTTTCATGATAGGCATGCTCTTGTTGTCAATAAGTACAGAAGAAAAGAAGAAGAGGAAGAAGGAGGAGGAGCAATAGGAGGAAGAGAAAGAAAGAGGAGGAGGAGGAAGAAGGAGGAGGGGGAAGAGAAGAAGGAAGAAAGAATAGGAGGAGAAGAAGTAGGAGGAGAAAGAAGAGGAGGAGGAGGAGAAAGAGGAGAAGAAGAAGGAGGAGAAGAAAGAAGAAGGAGAAAAAAGAAGGAGGAGGAGGAGAAGAAAGAAGGAGAAGAAGAAAAAGAAGAAAAGAAAAAGAGAGAGAAAGATAGAGAGACAGAGACAGATAGACCTAGAGACACACACACAGAGAAAGAGAGAGAGAGGGGGGGGGGGGGAAGACCGAGTGGGTGTGTGTGGGTGTGTGTGTTTCAGAGAGAAAGAAAGTTTGCCTCCAAGCCAGGAAGACCTCTCTTCAGGATTAAATTTTCTCTGATAAATATTGGCTCTGGAATAACCTCTTAGTAACCCGGGCTCTTCTCTGACTATAAATCACAGAATGGGCTCTGATCTTCATTGGGAAAGGAAGTCCCCTCTTTGGGAATTCTCCAAGTAGATGAAATCACAAGGCCCAACCAAACCCCTCACTCTCCAAAACCAAAAACCTTACCAAGCAAACCAGAGCCTTAGGAGATAAGCACGGTGGAATAAAGTGCCTATCAGGACATACAGTTTCTTCCGCTTTTGTTCTGGGAAGAGAGCACTTTCTTGACATATTCCTGAGCTTTTTTAGAACTTCTTAGAGTATTCAAGGCCACTTTACTGACCCCGATTTTCATGTACAAGCATTCTAACTTCCACAATGCATAGGGTTGCTTGCAGTGGGTATGCTACATGTGCTGTGTTATTTACAGTTCCTGCAAATAGAAAACAGGAGATAGCAAACCTCTCATCCGATGTTCACTATAATTTGGACAATTACAGACTAGTTTTTGTTCTTAGACTAAATCATTTGGTAGTACAGAGCAGTTGCTTTTGTGACATCACCGATACCTAATCAGAAATACAAGAAAGATGAAACTTTGCTAAGGAAGGGTTTTTGTTTTTGTTTTTCTTATTTAAGTCACAAGAATTTGTCTTTAGATCATAAACAAAGACCTTACATTTAACTATATAAGTAAGGTATTTTTGCTTTTATGGGTATTATGTGATTAAAGTAGATTCACTAGGAATACATTTTATTTATTTGTTTGTTCATTCATGAATTCATTTATTCATTTTGCAGTGTAGTTGGGTTTAAATGACTTGTCCAAGGCCACACATCTAATAAGTGTTAAGACTCTGAAGCTGTTTTTGAGCTCAGGTCCTTTATCCACTGTGACATCTAGCTACCCCTAGATAATTTTTAGATATATTTTAATTTAGATATATTTAAAAAAGGGATCATAGACAAAGAATATTCAGAGATTCCTTACTCCAGAAGTAGCAAATATGCAGGCCACATGCAACCTACAACACTCCCTATTATGCACTGAACCAGATTAAAATGTAGTTGGGAAATATTTAACAAAATAAATAAAAATATAGTAAAACAGATGAATTACATTCCCAAACTAAGTCAATAAGTGGCCCCCAGTGATCCTCATGTACAGCTTAGTGTCCCTGGTTTCTTTTTTTGAACTTGATACTATTGATGGGTCCAAACTTCTCATTTTACAAATGAGGAAACTGAGGAAGGCTAAATGATTTTCCCAAGATCACATGCACACTAAGTGGCAGAACTCAGGACCTCTAACTCTCTAGACCTAGAGTTCTTTCTACTATATTTTGCTGTTTCTCAAAAAATCAAACAAACAAAAAAAAGAGTAGTTTCTATGAAGACTGATATATCCATCCTATGAATCAATGTGAAAGGCAGTATGGGATGATGGTCAGAGATTTAGCCCCAATCAGAAAGACTTGTAAATACAATATTTGTAAAACATTTAGCAGAATGCCTAGTATCTAGAAGGTGTTTAATAAATGCTTCTTTCCTCCCTCTTTTCCTTATACTTGATTCACCCAACTCATTCACTCTGGCCAAATCATTAACCTCTAAATTTTCCCAGGCAGCTTGAAAGGAGTATCAGATTTAGAGGAAATGATGATTTGCATTGATGGAGAGAGTTAACACACCAAGAGTCCTTTAAACTGATTAAATAAAAAGTCCATTCCCTCCTGACTCACTTCCTCTCATCTTCCAAAAAAGAGTAAGATAAGCTTGTCCCTTCAAGACAGTCTCAGTGATGGACTCCAATGGGTTCAGAGAACTTCAAAATTGGAATGGACTTTTTTTTTTAACTTAAAAATTTTTTTTATTAAAGCTTTTTATTTTCAAAACATATGGACATATGATTTTTGAACATTGATCCTTACATAGCCTTCCCTTCCTACCCCCCACCCCTTCCCCTAGATGGCAATATATGTTATACATGTTAAAATATATGTTAAATCCAATATGTGTAAATATATTTATACAGTTCTCTTGCTGCGTAAGAAAAATCAAATCAAAAAGGAAAGAAAATGAATAAGAAAACAAAATGCAAGTGAACAATAACAAAAAGAGTGAAAATATTATGTTGTGATACACACTAAGTTTCCACAGGCCTCTCTCTGGATGTAGATGGCTCTCTTCATCACAAGATCATTGGAACTGGCCTCAATCATCTCATTGTTGGAAAGAGTCATGTCAACCAGAATTAATCATCGTATAATATTGATATTGCTGTGTATGATGATCTCCTGGTTCTGCTCATTTCACTCAACATCAGTTCATGGAAGTCTCTCCAGGCCTCTCTGAAATCATCCTGCTGGTTGTTTCTTATAGAACAATAATATGGAATGGACTTTGCTAGTAATTTAATTTAATGCAAATTTTATTATCATCAAGAACTACTGTTCAAAAAAGAGCTATTTTTCTTGAAAAAAATAGTAATAACTTTAAATGACCTGTCCAGGTGAATAATTTGATTGATAAATGGGTTTTTTTTTCAAAAAATCTACTGTACTGGAATGAATATAAATGTGAAAGAGAGAAAAGATTAGAATTCTTAGGAACAAAACTTTTTTAGTCATTTTTAACTTTAATTTTCATTCAAATTTTTACCACACATAATGATGATATAATTTACACAATAACTGAAAGATGGTTGTTTTTATGCTGAGCACAGATTGAAATCTCTGCTGTGGTTTTAATTTTAAGGCAGAAACCATTTTTTTGAAATAAAATCTTCTCTTTGGCTTGGTTATCTCCTACATTCTTGGAACTTATAAATCACTCAATTCTTATCATGTCCAAGTAAAAATAAATATCAGAGATCTCACCAGAGAAGTTTTAAAATGTAAACTGAAAAAATGTCGTTAATAGCCATTATGATGGTATCAGACATTACTACCAGAAACAGAAATAACATATAAAAGGTAGCAACCTATCTGATTTCTAAGAGAAGAGCAACATTCAGGAATGTTTGAGAGAGCCCCTAAAAACTTTGATGCAGCCAACTCAACTAGAGGCAACTTCAACTGGAATAGGAATTTTTTTTTATTTTTATTTATTTTTTTTTAATTTTTAAAAATTTATTTTAATTTAAAAATTTATTTAAATTTTTTTGGAGTAGGAATTCTTAGTGTGTGTGTGTGTGTGTGTGTGTGTGTGTGTGTGTGTGTGTTATGGAACCCTTGGAAGTTGGGTGAAGCCTATGGACCCATTCTGAAAATCATGTTTTTAAATACACAAAACAGCAGTAATAGAGGATTACAAAAGCATGTGATTACATTGAAATTAAAAAAAAATATAATATTTTCCCTTCTCAGTTCATGGACAATCTTAAATCTATTCACAGATTATTTGGGGGTTTGTGAACTCCAGGTTAAGAATTTTGGATTTAGAAAATGCCTGTTCGTTGAACAGAGTACCTCAGTGGAAATAGCTTATATGCACACTTCAATAGATCTTAATCTTAGTTTTTGTGAAAGAACATATCATTGATTCATTCATTTGTAGCACCCATTCTAATCTCACTCCCTCAACTCTCACTGGCAGGTTGGATACCCTTGAACTCTAGAGGTGAATCTCCTATATGTAACTACTCCTAATATTTATTCCTCACCAGTTAGATTCCCCTAACAATGAACCAATTAGCCTCTTTCTTTTTTGGCTCTTCCCCATCCCCAACTTAATAGTATTTTATTTTTCTTGATTATATATAAAGATAGTTTTTGACATTTACTTTTATAAGATTTTTAGTTTCAATTCTTGCTGCCTTTTTAAAGCACTCTGATATAGGTTATACATGTATAATCATATTAAACATATTTTGACATTAATCATGTTGTAAAAGAAGAATAAGAGCAAAAGGAAAAAAAAAAACAAGATAAATGAAAAAATGAAAATAGTATGCTTTGATCTACCTTCTGACTTCATAGTACTGTCTCTGGATGTAGATCGCGTTTTCCATTATAAATCTTTTGGAATTGTCTTAGAGAAGAGCAAAGTCTATTAAAGTTGATCATCATAACGATGTACTGTGTACAATGTTCTCCTAGGTCTGCTCACTTCACTCAGCATCCGTTTATTTAAGTCTTTCCAGGTTTTTCTGAAATCTGCCTGCTCATCATTTCTTATAGAACAATAGTACTTCATTATATTAATATACCATAACTTATTCAATTGTTCCCCAATTGATGGACTTCTCTGTGATTTCCAATTCTTTGCCACCACAGAGAGCTGCTACACACACACACACACACACACACACACACACACACACACACACACA
>JAJPUD010000836.1:261930-362383 GCA_023553655.1 Myrmecobius fasciatus
ACACACACACACACACACACACACACACACACACACACACACACACACACTTCATGAACCATGCATTAGTATTCCAATTTTCCTACATCCTCTCCAACATTTATGATTTTCCTTTTCTGTCACATTAGCCAATCTGTTAGGTTTTAATTTGTATTCCTCAATCAATAGTGATTTGAGCATTTTTTCATATGACAAGAGATAGCTTTAATTTCTTCATCTGAAAAACTATTCAAATCCTTTGACCATTTATCAATTGGAAAAAAACCAATTAACTTTTAGAAAAATCATTTACTATATTCATATACTATAAAGTCATGTACTATACTTGGCATTTCCCCCAAAACATTGGATGTGCATTCACACACAATAAAAGATATATAGATTCAAGGGGTGGAGAATGATTGCAAACTTGAAAGTCCAATGGTAGTGAGCCACACATGCAGGGAATTATTTGGACAAGGTAAGGTATAACTCCACCATGAAGTTTCAGAATCCTCTCTTTCTCTAGTTATTCCTCATAAAGTTCTCTGGGAGCATAATATTAATGTTATTTATGGAAGAGTAACTTCCCTGCTAGGTTAGGCTGGCTCCTTTGAGGGTAAAGTATTTTTTATAATATATATGGCTCTGATATAATTGCTCTTTTCTGGGCTTAGTTAAGAGATTAATTTTCTGCTGACCCAACGTCTGAATGGTAATTCTGCCACTGGGCTGCTGGACTGACCTGGGCAAGTCACTTGGCACTTAGGCTAATGCTATCTTGGCTGAATCTTAGTCATTTGGCTCTTCACAAGGTTTTGTATCTCGGTTGAAAGGATTGATCCAGGGGGCTGACTGCCCCTGCTCACTCTTTGATGAAAAAATGCATTCCACATCACTTATACACCCTAACTATGTCCTTTATTTCTCCTTCCTTTCTTAGCTAAACGTCTTGAGTAAGTTATCTACATTGGATACTTCAATTTTCTTTCCTCTCATTCACTTCTAAACTCTGTAATCTGGTTTCTGTTATCATTTAACTAAAACTACTCTCTCCAAAGTTTTGAATAATCTCTTAATTGTCAAATTAATTGCTTTTTAAAAATCCTCATCATGCTTGTCCTCCCTGTAGCCTTTGATATTTTTGATCATCCTCTTCTCCTGGATAGTCTGTCCTCTCAAGGTTTTTATGACAGTTCCCTCTCTTGGTTCTCCCCCGACTTATCATATGGCTCCTTATTTTCCTTTGTTGGACTTTCAACTATATTATGATTTTTAATCATGCTTTTCCTTAAGGCTCTGTATTTTTCTTTTCTCCCTCTATATGATGTCTCTTGGTAAACTTATCAGTTCCCTTGCTTTCAGTTTTCATCTCTATGCAAATGATTCAGGGATCCTTTTTATTTAGCTCTAATATATCTCCAGAACTCTTTTTTCATATCACTGGCTACATCTTGGACACATTGAATTGAATCTTCAAATTAATACGTTGAAAAGCAGAACTCATTATCTTTTCTGTCCCAAACCCTCTCCTCTTCTAATTTTCCCTATTACTATTGAAAGTACCAATAGTAATCCTCCTGTCATCCAGGGTCTCTAATTTAGTGTCATGCTCAACTAACCATTCACAATCACCTCATGTATCCATGCTGTTTCTAAGACTTGTTATTTCTACCTTAACATCTCTCATAAACATATTCTTTTTTCTACTCATACAATACCCACTTTGGTTCAAGTACATATTCACTTAAATCTGGACTATTTTAATAGCGTCTTGTTTTCCTCTCTGACTCAAATCTTTCCCCAAATTAATTCATTTTTGGTTCAGCTGGCAAAGTGATTTTCCTAAAGTTCAGATTTGATCATGTTACTTTCTTCTTCCCCATTCAATAAATACCAGTGGCTCTCTTATTTTGTCTAGGATCAAATATAAAATCCATTTTGATTTTTAAAACCCTTCAAAACCTGATCCTTGTCTTCCTGCTTTTTCAATCACCTTACTCTTTGGTATTATCTTTAGTATCTTTAGTGATATGATCCAGTTTACACTCTCTCCTTGATTTTGCCTTTTGACTATCCCTCATTTCATTGGCTGGAGTGCTCTCCATTCTGACTTTCAACTGCAGGCTTCTCTAGTTTCCTTCAAGCCTCATAACAAATCTTCATTTTTTCAAGTGCTTTTTTAAACCATCTGTCAACATAGCTAGTGAAAACATTTTACATCCAAGGGTTCTGATAAAGGTCTCATTAAAAGATATATATATATATATATATATATATATATAATTGACACAAATTTATTCTCCAATTGATAAATGGTCAAAGGATATTAACAGACAATTTTCAGATGAAAAAATTAAAACCATTTCTAATCATATGAAAAATGCTCTAAATCACTATTGATCCGAGAAATGCAAATTAAGACAACTCTCAGGTACCACTACACACTTCTTAGATTGACTAAGATGATAGGAAAAGATAATGATGAATGTTGGAAGGGATGTGGGAAAACTGGGAAGTTGGTGAAATTGTGAACTGATCCAACCATTCTGGAGAGTAATTTGTAACTATGCCTAAAGGGCTTTCAAACTGTGCTTACCCTTTGATCCAGCAGTGTCTCTACTGATTCTATATTCCAAAGAGATCATTAAAAAAGGAAAAGGACCCACATGTGCAAAAATGTTTGTAGCAGCCCTTTTTTGTAGTGGCAAGGAACTAGAAATTGAGTGGATGCCCATCAGTTGGGAAATGGCTGAATAAATTGTTATATTAATATTGTGGAATATGGTTCTATAAGAAATGATCAGCAGGAGATTATTTTCTGCATATGTTGTATTTTCTTCTATATTCAATTATTTGACTATACCTTTTTGGAAAATGAACTTCTTGAGACCAGGAATAGTGCTTTTGCCTTTCTTTGTAATTGGTTCTTAGCATAGTGCCTGAAAAATGGTTTTTTGTTGTTGTTGTTGTTGTTTTTTAGTCATTTTTGGTAATTTCTGACTCTTTGTGAGCCCATTTTTTTGCCAAAAAAATGTGGTTTTCCATTTCTTTCTCCAGCTCATTTTATAGATGAGGAAACAGGTTAGGTGAATTGCCCAGGGTCACATATCTACTAAGTGTTTGAGGCCAGATTTGAACTTAGGGAGATGAGTCTTCCTGACTCCAGGTGCAGCAGTCTATACACTGTACCACCCATGCCCTTTGGCACATGATGGGCACTTAATAAACACTTGTTGACTAATTCTTTTCAGTTACCCCAGGAATGCTAGGAAATTCCTCATTTTGATGCTCAGGGCATTGGGTCTGAAGTTAGAAATCTCTATGCAGGTGGTCTGGACTTTCCTGTTCAGACAGTTCCACCAGTTTCAGAGGTGAGCTCTTGAGTTATAGTTCCCAGCTTCCCATTGGGTTATTGAGCAAATGAATAATTATAAACAAACACAGAAGTCAACTGTTCCTCTGGGGTGAATTCTTTGTCTTTGCTGTCCTGCCAGATGAGCCTTAGACCTTTCTAAGGTATAGGATTTATCTTTTATGTCTGAAAAGTTTCCCCTTTATATTTTATATTTCAAAATTTCTTTGCTTTTATTGACTTTTAGCTTTGCCAAAATCAAGCCTGTACCCTTCCATCTTGGATTCTGCCTCTATAGTCACCCCCAGTTCTGATAAATGCATCTTAGAATCTGGCTTTTACATAATTCCCAGATAAAGCTCCTACATATGACTCTCTCTAGACTCCTACCCTTATGTGTCATTTCCCCCCATTAGAATGCATACCCTTTCAGGGTCCATTTTCCAGTGTTTCTGTTCCTAAAATAGAATACATACCTGGCAGATAGTAGGCATTTGAGAATTTGCTACTTACTAAGGGAGATTAAAAAAAAAAGTCTGTACATATTTTCTTTGTCCCATGTAGCTTACAACTATAGAAGGGGAAATGAGAACAATATAAATAGAATTCCTTGAAAACAATTAATAAACACATGTGAGCAAAAAGTGCTAAGGTAGAAGGTATATGGTTAAGGTAAATGGATATGATTGATCTGGGGATAAGCTTAATCTGGGAAGGCTCTTTGGAAGAGATCTACTATAGAAACCAAAGTGAAATAAAATCAGCAGCTAATATACTGATATGACGCACAGAATCCACTTAGGTAATTAGCACACTAGAAGGGACTGATGACGTGGGTGAGCTTAGAGAAAGCAAAAAGCTGTTTTATAAATCCTAAATCAGGTACCACTTTCAAGAAGGGATTTAAGTGCTACATTCAGATTCCTCAACTTGTGAAATACTGCAATGACAGTCTTTTTAAATAGTGGGACATTGATCAGAAGGGATATAGCTTCTGTCATAATCTATAAATGATCAATTAATCTACCAATCAACAAATATTTATTCTTCAACTATCATATGCCAGGTACTCTGATGAGGTTGTGGGGCAAAAAACAAACTATTCTTGCCCTCAATTATATTCCATCAAGAAGGAGGACAATAACATACATATATACACACACATGTACACACATTCAATGGAAATATAAAAAATACAGGGTAGTTGTTTTTTTCTTTTTCTTTTTTTTTTTTTTTTTGAGGGAGGTAAGTCACTGGTAGCTGAGGAGAATCATTTGGGAGAGGTCTTCTGTAGGAGTTTTGAAGAATCATAATATTTTTACCTGTTTGTTGTTGCTTGCTTATTTTTTCCTTTTTTTCTCATTTTCCCCTTTTGATCTGATTTGTGTGTGTGTGTGTGTGTGTGTGTGTGTGTGTGTGTGTGTACAGCATGACAAGTATGGAAATATCTGTAGAATTTTTGTTTACGTTATATTGGATTGCTTGATGTCTGGTTGGGGGGAGAGGGAAAAATAATTGGAACATAAATTTGGTGAAGGTGAATTGAAAACTATCTTTGCATGCATTTAAAAAAATAAAATACTATTAAAATGAGCTTTGAAGGAAACTAAGGATTGGACATGGTGGAGAGGGAATATATCTCACTAGGCATAGGGTACTCCCCACACAATTTCTCTGGTGGAAAGAAATGGATTTCTGGGATTTTTAAGAGTTACTTGTGGTCCCCTTCTGCCAGGTGCATATGCTTTGCCATTTCTATGCTCTATCCTCAAGCACATAGGTGTTTTGGCCAATCCTTGGCATATGTATTCCTGTGATAATAGAGATGAGAATATAATACATATAATAATAATAATAATATAATATAAATAATAATAATAGAGAAACTAATAAGATTTTTGAATGGCAATGTGGAGTAGTAGATAGAACACTGGACTTGGAGTCATGGAAATCATTTGAGTCCAAATATCATCTCAAGAATTCACTGTGTGATCCTGGAAAAGTAGTTTAACATTTCTATATCTCATTTTCTTCATCTCTGAAATTAAAGGTCTGACTGAATGGCTCGTGAGATTCCTTTCAGTCTAGAGCTGTGAATCTATGAACCTCTCCCTCTTCCCCCCATTAACACCAATTGTCCTTATATGTGTCATTGCCTCATGATGGTGAAGATAAAAGATGCAGGTTTTCACCTCATTGATGGGGAGGAAGGATAAAAATTTGAAGAAATCAAAGGGTGCATAGATGAAGAATGACTTCTCAAAAGATTGCTAGTTCTTGTCCCCTTTGCTATAGCCCGAAGACCATCATGTTGGAGTCCAGCTGACTCATCTCTGCTAATTAAAGAAATGTAGTTGTATTCATCTCCCTCTGGCACCCTCTGGCACTGGTACACTGGCATCTCTTGCCCTGAACTTTTCTTTGCTTCTATGAATATGTTGTCTCTTCTGATAAACTAATCTCCTTGATGGTTCCATTTTTGTCTTTGTATATTCATTGCCTAACAGTTTCTAGCACATATTAGGGACTTGACAAATGTATGTTGATTGACTAATTGATTCCTTTGCTTTTGTATCTCCATGAATGTTTCATGTTTGGCTCTCAGTCTTACTATCTTGCTTGGTTCTTCAGCACCAAGGATGGTGTCTGTACATAGTAAGTATTTAGCAAATGTTTTTGACTTTTTGGAAACTTCCTTTAAGTTACCCAAATTTCTGATATGGACTAGAAAAGCTATTTAAGCAGTTTCATCAATCAATATGATTGATCTAACATATAAATTTAATCTCCATAGGCAAGCTCACATGAATTATGTGGGCCAGCACAGCAAGGAACAAATATCACCATCAGTTCTTCCTCTTTCCTTTTATTTTCCTACTTCACAGAGTAGAATCATTGCAAGTGGGGATACACAGAAGAAACATTAAAGGACCAATAAACTATTCCCTTCAAACAATGCTCTCACTATTGGGATAAGCCTATTGGCTTATCCACGCAGTGGCAATTAGAATTTTTTTTTTTTGACCAGGTGTATTGAGTCAAGATCAACCACTTATCAACCATTTTTCTGGTACAATATGGAAAGGATAGTTTCACATGCAAAACTTCAGTTGAAATGGATAGAACACTGAACTTATAGTTTGGAAGGGTTGAGTTTAAATCCCAAGTTAGACACTTCCTAGCTCTGTGACTCTGGGAAAATCACTTAAACTATCTTTGCCCCATCTGATAAATGGGGTTAACATTAATACTATTCTCCAGGCTTACTGTGAGGAGCAAATAAATTAATGTATATGAACTGCTGTGTAAAAATTTGAGTGTTACACAGATGTTAGCAACTAATAGTCACTAAAAACCTGTTTGATTTTTTTTTTTGGAGGGGGGCAGTGTGTCTTAATCTGCTTCATAGATGTAAATTCTTCTGAATGAATTAAGGAACTTCCTTAATTAGTGAGAATAAACAGCTGTTTTATTTTTGAGGAAGTTGTTGGGATGGTAGTGAAAGATTAAAGGACTCCAAGGTCACATAGCAAGTGCACATAGCTAGACTCTAAAGCTGGCTCTCTGTATCCATTCTATCAAAGCTTCTTAAAATGTTGCATAACAATGTGGGAGTTGTAAAATTATCACTTATTATCAGTTAATACTTGGTTTGTTTACCTATTTTATATACCTATATGCCTATGGTTGTGTAAAACTTTCTTGGGCAAAATGTTTAAGAAGCCCTGCACTATATATTATTATTTTTTTCTCATGTACATCATACTCAGAGCTAATAGCACAAATTTGAAATAAGAAAGGTTGATCTTGGTCATTATGTACTGCTTGTCCTGGTCACTCATTGTGGCTAGGCAGGTAGGTGAACCAGTGGAAAGACTCTCTTAAAACAAAAGGGCTGAGTTTATAGATTGCTTCACTTATGAATTTTGTGACCTTGGAAAAACTACTTAATTTTTCTGTTTCCTAAGTTTCCTTCTTCATAAAATAAAGATAATAATAGCACTTGCTTCACAGAGTAGTTATAAAGACCCAGTGAGATAAAATGTATAAAGCACTTTGTAAGCTTAAAAGCTTTTATATGAATGTTAGCTATTATTATTGCAAAATGAAACTTTTCCTGTTAGCAAGAGATAGGGAACTTGAGTTGTCAATACCAAAATCATGTTTGTAATGTTTGTATAAATATGGCATTCTCTTTCCTCAATTGACTAGAGCTCATGTCCTATGAGCAGTGGGTCCAATATTTTTAGGTTCTTCCTGCTGACCTCTTTATGGAGATAGCCTATGGACATTCTAGGCAGCAAACACATTATTCATATAAAACAACCTGATTTTTTTTTCCTGAATGACCCAGGTAACAACCTACTTTAGCTTGAGTTGCCTAGATATTTCAGCTAAAAACAGCTCCTTTACATGAGTCACCTGAATAATTGCCTTACCTAACCTATTGCCTTGGCATGGTGGACCAGCAGGTGCTGAATATCAGTATCAGGATGCTTTTCATTGTTTCCCAGTCTGATGGAGAGCATGGTGATGGTGCCCCAAATGCCTTGAGGAAGGGTATAGTTTTTAATATCTTTTTAACCTTTGCATTTTGTTTTAGGGTCAGGCTTTCTTAACCTAGGACACAAGGATCCCCAAAGGGTCCATTTTAAAAGGTGTGTGAACTTGAATGGGAAAACAATTAAAACAATTGTATCTTTATTTTTATTACCTTGTCTTGAAACTTAGCATTTCTTCCAGTTCTTTAGAAAGAGGACATAGACTTCCACTAAACTCCCAAAGACATGACACATAAATAAAGGTTAAGAACTGCTGTTTTAAATAGGAAAAAAAGAGATTAGTGAGAAGAGAAAAGAGATTATTGTAGGCTGAATAGTTAGACAAACCTTCAAGGAGGAGCTGGGCTGTGCAATAAGAATTTGGACAGATGGAAGGGAGGAGGAAGAACATTCCAGATGCCTGTGATTGTGGAGGATTGCACGAGAAAAGAAATGAAGATGGGAAAATGAACATTGTAAATGTCTGGGGCTGGAGGAGACATTATAAAGAATGGTCTTTGGAAGAAACTGACAGGAAGCAAATGTTGGGGAGTAGTGGGAAATTAGTTTGTCTTCTAAAACTTTTTCCCCTAAATCTGTGCTATTTATCTGTGTCGGGAACCCCCAGTGTAAAAATTCTTTCCAATGATGTAGTCACATACTTTTAGAGCAATGGCTCTCAAAGTATAGTCCAGGAACCCTTAGGAGTCCCTAAGACCCACAAAGCTCAAAACTATTTTCATAATAATAGTAATAAGCTTTAATTTTTAATATGGTAAATATTAATAGATACAACCCATATAAATGAGAGTTTTTTTTGGAGGTTCTTTAAATTTTAAATGTATAAAGGTTCTTAAGGTCAAAAAAACAATAACTGCTATCTTCTAAAGTTGAGTTGCAAATTTATAAAAATAAGAGCCATTCCTCATTTGATAAATGGTCAAAGGGTATGAACAAGTAGTTTTCAGAAGACGAAATCAAAGCTATCTATAATAATATGGAAAAATGCTCTAAATCACTATTGATAGAGAAAGACAATTTAAAAGTATACTGCAGTAAATTCCTCACCCATCAGAAATGACAAACACCAGAGGGGATAAAGGAAAATAGATGTTGCCAATAAACTGTTGGTGGAGTTGTGAACTGTTCTAACTATTCTACAGAAATAGATTTATGTCCAAAGTACTCTAAAACTGTGCATACCCTTTGGTCTAGCAATACCATTATGGAATCTGTACCTCACAGAAATCAAAGAAAAAAGGAAAGGACCTTTATGTACAAAAATAATGATAGCAGTTCTTTTTTGTGTGTGGTGGCAAAGAATTAAAATTGAGGGCATTCTCATCAATTGGGGAATGGTTGAAGAAATTGTAGCATATGATTGTGTTGGAGTACCATTGTACTATAAGAAATGTGAAGATATTGTTTAAAAAAAAACAAAAATAAAAACAAAACAACATAAGATATATATGAACTGATAGAAAGTGAAGTGAGAACTAGGAGATCATTGTGCAAGGTAACAGCAATATTATAATGATGATCAATTATAAAAGAATTAGTTACTCTGATCAGTACAAGTATAAATTAAAGTATAAATTTTTTCTTTTGTTTTCTTTATTTTGTGATAGATAACATGTAAATAAGGGTAGCCGGATAGCTTAATAGATAGAGATCAGGAAGACTGATCTTCCTGAGTTCAAATCTGGCTTCAAACACTTAATATTTGGATTATCCTAGGCTAGCCATTTAACCCTGTTTGCCTCAGTTTCCTTATCTTTAAAATGAGCTGGAGAAGGAAATGGCAAACCATTTCAGTATCTTTGCCAAGAAACCCCCTAATGAGGTCATGAAGAATTGGACATAACTGAAATTACTCAACAACAACAACAATAACCTGAAAATATGTTTTGCATGATTTCACAGGAATTACTGATATGCTGCTGCTTGCTTTCTCAGTAGGTAAGGGATGTATAGGAAGGAAGAAAAGATTCTGGAACTCAAAATATTCAAAAGAATATTTATATACATATATATAAACATATTTATATTTATATTATAATATAATACCACATTAATGATATTAATATGTAAACATTATTACTAATATATTAACATTCTATTAACAATACATATTAACATTGTTTTCTTTTAAAGTTATAAACACACTATATATATACATATATAGATATATATGTATATATGAAAGAAAATTGAGTGGGCAGCTAAGAGGTTAGTAATTTGCTAGGGCATTATGTATCAAAGGAAGGATTTAAACTTAGGTCTTTCTCACTCTAGTCCAAATCCTCTATTCATCAAATCAAGCTGTTGCTTTATTTTAGATCTTATGTGCTTTTATTGTACATTTATTTACCAATATATCATCTACTCATGTAGGAGAGTCATTCTTTTTAGCAAAGAAAAAAAATTAAAAATGAATAAAAACAAATATTAAAAATGAATAAATTAAAAAAGAACGTTTGTTAAAAGAGCCTATGTACTAGGTACTGTATTAAGTTTTGGTGATACAAAAAAGGGGGAGTTAAAGGTGGAAAACAGAGTGGGAGTTAAAAGGCTGGTTACAATTTTGCTTGGCTAGGGTGGAATTGGATAAAAGTCCAGGGATGAAAGAGAATAAGGTGTAAGTTCACTAATGAGAATTAAAGGTATCAGGGGTGAGATAGCTATTTCTGGTGTAAGAGAAAAATCAGAGTACAGGCAACAAACCTTAAAGAGGGCCAAGAGAAAAGCTAAACAATCTATCAATTCAGTCTAACTATACACACACACACACACACACACACACACACACACACACGTTTTGTATGTATTTATAGTTAGACTCAGTTTACATATATATGATTTATATCACATATATGATATATATATATATATATATGAAATAAAGATGCTGCAAAGATAAAAAGGACTCAGGAGTGTATGAAGTAGTTGGTTTATTTATGGTTTTTACAAGAAATGGGTGATCCACCCAAAGACAATTGCTGAGCAAATCTGTGCTTATAGATACAAAATGAGCCTTTTATTTCCTATCCTGAAAGCATAAGGTTCTTTCATCATCTCCCCAATTGACTGGAGATGACAAAATTAATAGATTTCTTGGTCCCCCCATTAAATGATCCTTCTTGACATGTCCCCCTCCCCCCACCCATCATACAACCCATGTTCAAAAATGGCAGAAAATTCCACTTTTGGGGAGAAGTTAATATTAATTAACTCATCAAGCATGCACACTCAGTACTTGCAGTTATCTTTAACCTTCTTCTTTTTGGGTGATTTTTATCAGTTTATCAGTTCAGCAGCTCTTAGCCCATGTTGGACTTTGAGAATGGTTGATTTTGTGGCATAAGTCTTTCTGGGAGAAAAGTCATGTTGTTGGCGATTATAAAATTTATAGCTGTTACCTTGAGACCTTTCTTTGTGGCACTGGCCAAAGAGAGTTATCTCCGTCTTCTTTCTTGGGTAACACACAGTTCATGTTTCTTACAAAGGAAAGAAAGCAGACAGCTATGACTATAAAAACACTTGAGGTATTTGGGACAGAGGGGAAAGCCAGCATATACTTTACTTTTGTGACTATGAATTTTTCAAATCCTTTTCAAGACATAAGATAAATAGAAAATATATATGGGGAAAAATTAACAACCTTCTGTGAAATGGTCAACAGTAAGAAAACAAATCTAATATTTTTTTATAGCTCAAGAATTCCTTTACATGTGAAAATGATATTTATGGTCCCTGTTTCTATTTTAAATGAATTGTTTTAATTTGAGAGTATTAAATAATTACAAAGCATTTTTTCTAACTCTAAAATGATCAGATTTTAATATGGAAACCATGGTGTGATTTGTGTGTATGTGTGAAGATTTGAACTTTGATGTAGATGCCTTTTGCCTGTTCTTCCAGATTTAAAATTCTCTATTCCAGAACTTTTTAGCTTCAAATAAATGTCATGAATAAAAATTTGAAGGTCATGTTGGTGACCCACCAAACATGCCCTAAGGTTCTAAAAGTGAATATTTACATTTGGATCATGACATTGGTGTTTTGGTTTTTTTCTTCCCCTGCCATGACTTGGAAAGCAGAACAAGTGGAAACAGAATTGGACCTCCCAAGAACTTAGCCTTGTAACCCCAGAGGCCCTTTGCCCTCCTTTCTTCCTTTTCCCTCTTCCCACTTGCCACCATGCAGGGGAAAAACACTGGCTTTCTGCAGGAGTGCTTGGCCTGATTTCAGTGTAATACCTGTATATAAATGAGTGAATCCAAAATTAACTCAAAAGACAGCAGGACTCATTTCAGTCTGTGAATCCATGCATAAAACACTATGGAAGGAAGAGAGAAATACAGTGAAATACTGATTCATCAGAATTATTCAATTTTCACTTTTATTAATGGAATTTTTTATTTACCTAGGGGTTAACAAAAATTGAACACTACAAACCCTTTTGTGGTCGAAAAGAAATGATCATACCATTCCTTATCATGGAAAGTGAAGCAAAGTGGATAAAATTTAATTTTAGAATCATAATCTAACTTTGGAAGGTTCCCCAATGAGCATCTAATATAATCTTTTTATTTTATAGATTTTTTAAAAAAACCTGTTATCTAGAGAGATTAGGTGACTTGGTGCTGGATCTTGAGCTGTCTCCATCTTGTCAATATGTAAGGGAAAACAATTCTGATTATTTGAGACTCTTGATCACTTCATTGAGGTTTTTGTCGTTCATTCATCCATTTAACAAAACTTTGATGACTATACACTAGAACCATATTATTGCCATCTAGACATTTTTCAGTCATATCTGTCTTTTTGTGATCCAATTTGGGGTTTTCTTGGCAAAGATACTGGAATGGTTTGCCATTTCCTTCTCCTGCTCATTTGATGAGTTAAGAAACAATTATTATGCACTTATTATGTCCCAGATACTGGGTAAAAAAGGGTAATGTCCAATCCTTTACATTCACCATCTTGGGCTCAAATTATCACACATCCAGAAGGACCATGATCACCAACATCAGATGAGGAAGTTGAGACATATGAGTTTTAAATATATGACTTGCCCAGGGTTACACAGCTAGTATTTGAGGCTAAATTTGAACTCAGGAAAATGAGTTTTCCTGACTTATCCCAACACTGCACTATGGTACCATCAAGCAGCTACTCAAGACCACAGAATAAAAAAAAAAGAAAAATTAAATATAATACCTGTCCTAATGAAGCTTATAATCTTTTTGAGAAATTAGACAAGGATGTAAATAACTATAAAGTGTAATAGAACAGATTAAAAATGCACAAGAGAGACATAAAGCTTTTCTAACTAAAGATCATTCTCAGCTGGGAGATCATTTCAGGTTGGGCAAGAGATTATTAAAAGGCAAAGAGTGGTGTCAGAGCAAATGTGCATTTCAAGTATGGGAAATAGAGTAGAGAGGAAAAATCCTGACAGCAGGGTATAAACCACAACATTCCTCAGCACGCCATACTTCTATTTACCTTCCAGTCTATTAGAATAGGGAGGAATTCACCAGCCTTTGGCACACATTTCAAATGGCTGAAAAAACAAAAACAAAAACAAATACTGAATTTGTCTTACTGGAAGAGAAAGAAATGGTAAACATTATGTGTGAGATATGCCTAGAAAATATGTGTGTGTGTATATATATATATATATGTGCATATATATATATATGTATATATATATATAATCATAGTTTTTAAGGTAGAAGAAACCTTATAGGTTATCTAATTCTATTCCTTCAATATACAGATGAGAAAGGTGAGACATAGAGATAATGATTTGTGTATGGTCATATAGTTAGTATCTAAGGTTGGATTTGAAATTTGAAGTCTTTCTGACTCCTGTTCTAATACTCTGTACTTGACTACACCATGCTACCTCTCAGTTTGATCATTTCATATACATTTTATTAACATCATATTAGCATCATTGTTAGGCTATTTAGAAAATTTTCCTAAAGTAAAGAGAAGATTTTTCCATCTTTACAGTAAGTATGTCATTTATCTGGGTAAGGAGTTGAAAACTATGGGTTTATGGCCTGCATTTACAATTCATTTTAAGTTTTGCAGGGTACTTTACATTTATGCCCTGTAACAACCCTGTGGAAAGAGCTACAATTTTCCTAGTTTGGGCAAATCATTTAGCCGTTATCAAAGAAAATTGAATTTGATAAGAATTCAGTGACTTGGCCAGGATCATGCCCCTAAAGAAGAAATCAGATTCAGGAGTTAAATGGAAATCCATTGCATTACCCATAGTACCCCCAAACTGATTTATAGTTAGGAGTGAACTTAGAAATGATCAGATCTCACCTTTTTTTTCTTTTTTCTTTTTTAATAAGGAAACTTAAGCCAGGGTAGGTTAAATAGATACCCCCAAATTGCACAGGTAGTAGAGCCAAGATTTGAGTAAAGATCCTCAGTCTTAACAGGTCTAATAAAACTTTGCACTTGAAGTCAGAAATTATATATTCAAATCTTGCTTCAGATATTTACTAAAGAGCATGATTCTGAATTAGTCATTTAATCTTTGTGGACCCCCCTCTTTTCTTATTGTAAAACTGAGAATATGATTCACTATTTTTCATTCTTCAATCAAACAAAATAATGTCTTGAAGGTGCCATCTAAATGCTAGCAATTATTTTAATTTATGATAAAAGTAACCTTGGCTTGAGAAAATGAATTCTATTTTTATGCCCATTCCACCATGTAGGGGGAATAAACCAGAATGAAGGCAGGAACCAATTGGGATTCCATGGTTTTGATTTTAGCTTATCTAACAACTAAATAAGAAGTTCAACTCTTCAGGAATGCCAGGTGCCTTCAAGGACATTTCATAAGGATCAAGTTTACTTGGAAAAAGAAAGTGTGAATAAAAGCATAAAAATCCTTCCATTTCATTATATTAGCAGTAAAGTCAAGTCGAATGTCAGATTGAGGGGATTTACAGAGGCTAGAAGCTCTGGGGAAGAGCAGCCTTGATAAAGAGCACCTAAGAGATGAATTGTAAATCCTGAGAGATGACAGACTATTAGAGTAATTGCACTTTCAGAGAAAGGGTAGAAGAGAAAGGGGAATTGCTCCAAGATCTAGTAGCATTTGAAGCATGATATAAAACAGAGGTTTTTACCTTTTTGTGTGTGTGTCATGGGCTGGCCCTTTTGGCAGTCTGGTGAAGCTCCCTTCTCAGGTTTTAAAGTGAGTAAAATAAAATATGGAAGTTAACAAAGAAAACCAATTATATTGAAATATAGCTTATTGAAATGATTTTTATTTTTGAAACTAAGTTCTTAGATCGTGGGATACAAACCCTTAGATATCTACATACATACAATCCTTCAGTCTCTGGGGCTTTAAGCAGTAATGGTGAATGAATATCGAGAAGTTGTGATGAATGATAATGATGAAAAAATATACCACAAGTTCTGTGATGCAGCTAAAGCAGTCCTCAGGGTGGAAATTATATCCCTGAAAACATACATTAATAAAATAGGAAAAAAAGGAATAATGAATTGAAGATGCATTTAAAACATTACAAAGCCAAGAAATGAGACCAAAATAAACACAAAAGAGGAGATATTAAAAATTAGGGCAGAAATAGATAAACTGAAAAACAAAGAAAAATATGGAAATGATAAATAAAACTAAAACCTGGATCCTTGAAAGAACTAATAAAATGGATAAATCTTTAGCCGATCTAGTTAAAAAGAGGACAAAAAATGAAATCCACAAAATAGCAAAGGAGAAATAACAATGAGATTATCCTATTTATTAAAGCCTTTATTTTTCTTACATATTTTCTTTCTTATCCACCATAACAAGATCATTCATATGTTCCAATTTTAGCAAAACATTTCATAAACTATTTCAGGCTGTTCTTATAGGATGAATGGAGATTTCTGGACTACATAGGTAGCATAATAGTGCACAAAACTCTTGGCCTAGAATCAGGAAGTTCAAATTTACCCCAGATGCTTATTAACTTGTGTCTTTGGGGAATTCATTTAATTTCTTTGAGTTCTGTTTCCAGTTCTACAAAATTTTGCATGAAAAACAAACAAAAAAACAAACAAAAAATCCATTAGAGGTTGGATAACAGACAGGAGACTTATCTCTATGTGTTATATTGGATAGACTACTGGACTTGAATTCAAATTTAGCCTCAAGCACTTTCTAATTATGTGATCCTTGGGAAGTCACTTAATCCCTGTTTGCCTCAGTTTTTGTATGTATATATTGAAGATAGTAATAGCACCAATCTCTCAGGATTGTTATAAGGATCAGATGAGACCACATTTGTAAATTCCTTTGCTAATCTTAACATACTGTATAAATATTGCTGCTATTATTTTTGTCACTATTGTTGTTATTATTATTCATAATATCTATCCACTGGGTAGTTGTTGAAAGGATAAGATGAGATATTATTTGTAAAGTGCTTTACAACTCTTAAATAGCTGTATAAATGCTAGCTATTATTATTAGATCAGGATTTCTTAAACTTCTTGACCTTAGTCCCTTTTAAACTCTTAAAATTATTGAGAAACCTCCCTCCATCCAGAGCTTTTGCTAATGTGGGTTTTTTTTTCATGTTAGAAATAACTAAAAAAAATCGTATTAGTATTATGAAAATACCTTTGATCTCACATCTACAAGAGGATCTTGGGGATCATTAAGGGGTTCGCAGAATACACTTTATTTTTTTCCCTATTGAAAAAATATTTTATTTTTCCCAGTTGCATATACAATGATTTTTTCATTTGTTTTTAAAACTCTGAGTGACAGATCCTCTCTTTTCTTCCTTCCCAACTCCCCATCCCTGTTCCCATCAGCCATTGAGAAGACACATATGAAGTTATGCAAAACATTTCTATAAAAGTCATTCCACAATATACTTTAGAACCACTGATCTAGATGATCACACATATAGGTACTTTGAAAGCTGGCCAAATGAATGAATTCAAGAAACAATCATTGCCTGTAGCCTCAGCTATTTTATCATGCATTTTGACACTAACTTGCTTTTCTCTATTTGGAACAACCTAGGAGTTTCTGGCCTGGACTTTCAAGAATTATGCCTCTGATCTCTGGGACAATTAATCTATTCAACTCTGAAAAAATCAATTTGGAAAAATCAACTTCTCAATTAGGAGATGAGGAAGGTCTGATTAGATAATAATTTATCTGAAAAAGATTTCTGGGTAGACTTCAAGCTCATCATGAATGAAAAGTGAGATAATACACACACATATGTATACATGTACATACATACATATACATCAGCCAAAAATCAAATAGAATCTTGAAATCTTGCATCAATCAATAAGCACTTATCAGGTACTTACTCTGCTTTAGGCAGTGTCCTAAATTTTGGGGATACAGAGACAAAGTACTGTTCCTACCCTTAAGAAACTTAGATTTTAATGGGAGAGACAATGTAAAAACAAAGCAAACTGTACTGAATAAGTAAGAAATAATAGAAAGAAGGCACTGGAAAAAGGAAGGGCTGAGGAAGGCTTCCTTTTGAAGATAAAATTTTAGTTGGGACTTAAAGCAAGTCAGGAAGGTAAATAGTCAGTGGAGGAGAGAGCATTTCACATATGGGTGAAAGCCAGAGAGAATGTCCAGAGTCAAAAGATGGAGGGTTTTGTTCATGATACAGCTAGGACGTCAGTACCACTGAATTGAAAGGCATGTGTTGGGTTCCTGAAAGCACTGGGTTGTAAAGGTATATAAATGTTTGAAAAACAGTGTGTAGGAGTCGGGAGTTTACCTGACTATAATACTATGCCCTGGTCAGTTAACATTTTATTGTGTTCAGTTCAGGGTCTTATATTATAGGAATGGCATTAGTATGGAGAGAGTGGAAAGGAGAGTCAACAGGATGGTAATGGGTTTTGAGTTCATGCCATAGACAGAATAATGCAAAGAAATGGGAATATTTAGCCTGGAGAAGAAAAGGCTTTGGGATGTATTGGGGGAGACAGGGAGATAGAGTGAGGAGACAATAATAACCATCTTCAAGAACCTGAAAAGGATCTCATGTGGAAGATGAATTAGATGTGATGGGAAGAAGCCACAAAAAGGAAAAGTGAAGCTTGATATCAGAAAATGCTGTCATTCTAAAGCAAATTCTTTGGGAGGAAGCTTGGTCTCCTCTTCATTGCTGTTGAATTGCTTTATGTGAATCCGACTCTTCATGACCCCATTTGGGTTTGGTTTTGTTTTTGGCAAAGATATTAGAATAGTTTGTCAGTTTCTTTTCCAACTCATTTTATAGAGGAAGAAACTGAGGAAATAGAGTTAAGTGACTTGCCCAGGGTCTAGTAAGTGTCTGACGTTGGATTTGAACTCATGAAGATGAATTTTATTGCTTCTAATCCCAGTGCTGTGTATATATAAAGGAAAACCCAGACCCAACTCTCAAGGAGCTCAGATTAGTGATATGTTATTAGTACTTTGTTAGGGGAGATGCTTTCTTCTTCTTCTTTTTTTTTTTTTCCTTAGGTTAGGAGAGATTAGAAAATTGTTAAGGTCTTTTTCAACTCTGAGATTGTGTGATTCAGTGGTCACAGCTTCTTCAAAATACTATGTATATTTTTTAAAAATAGTGAAAATTATTTGAAGAACAGAAACTGAAATATAACTGAGCCAATATATATAACCTGAGACAATAAAGTGCTTTCTTTTTAAAAAAAATTACTTCTTTCCTGTTTCTTTTTTAAAGGGAAATTTGAAGAATGTAATGAGTTAGGAAACATGTAATGATGATGATGAAGAAGAAAAAGCTATAGCTATATGGTACTTTATGTAATAATAATGATGATGGTGATATTAATGATGAAGATAGCATTAATGTAGTACTTCAAATTTGCAAATTACTTTACAAATATTATATCATTTTATCTTCATGACAACCCTGTGAGGTAGGTACTACTTAGTGATAAAGGAATTGCATATTTTAATAGGGAGGGGGAAAGAGCTTGCTATGGCAATTACTTAGCAAAGGAACAACAACTAGGAGAGTTCCTACTTAGGCTACTCCCTCTACCTCATCTCAGAGCTTTTACCAGAGCCTGTTTCAACTCGCTGGGGAAAAACTTATGCATGATACACTTTTAAGTTTTATCTTCAGTTTTAACATTTTCCCATCACTTTCTTTGAGTATCAAGCTCACAACCAGAATCCATGCAGCTGATTAATCAAAATCTGATTAAAATATAATTGAGAAATGTTGAATAAAATAAAAAAAAAAACAACACAACATAGATATTTTTAATTTTGTTTTTTTATATCAAACTACAGCTTGCAGGGATGCATTTCTATTCGAGTTTGAGAATTTCTGGAGTATCAATACTGAAAATTTGACAACTGACTCTCAGCTTCAAGCTAAATATTTGTCACAAAATTTACCAGTATGGGTGGGGGGGAAAGGGAAGAGGAATATTTTTGAAACTTTGTCTGCTTAAGTGTCCTTGGAAATTTCATAAGTTAAGAGGTTACCATCACTTATCTTTTTAGCTGTTTGAAACATGGATCAGAAGGTTCTGTCCTTTCCTTCACCCAAAAGTCAGGTCATGGGAAAAAGTAATCCTTGGTGCTTCATTTTTCATCATATGGAGAGGATGGCTTTTTGTTTATTAACTGACTTGATTCAAAATTGATTCCAATGAAAGAGATGGAAAAATACCTAACAGCCTTGAGATTTGTAAGTGCTTAGAATGTAGAAGTTATGCTGCATCTGATTTCCAAGAGACCAGAGCTAATTGGATCTGGTTTACCTGACCACCTGGTAGTAACTGAGGTTAGAAGATAGGTCATTTAATCACTTGGAGTCACCTTGGTTAATTTTCTTACCTACTCTGTCTTTGGGAAAACAGAAGCCCTTTTACCTGTTTTCTCTGGATTTGCCTCTCTTCTTTTAGGAAAGATAAAAATAGGTAAAAACACCTTTTGCCTGTAGGGCTGTGATTAGGATGAACTAAGTACCTCCAAAGAGTTGTTGCTGTGCTTGGTGAAGGAAATGATTTATCCAGAATTTTTTTTTCCCTTTGGAGATTACAAACTTTGTTTTGAGAATAGATGCTTCAAGACTATATATTAGGCTACTTGAAGTCTAGCTGTTGCTAGCATACAGGGAAGAGAAAAGAAATGTGCATCTATATAACACCTACTATTTGACAGGTAATGTGATAAAAGCTTTATTGGATCCTCACAATAAATTGGAGACCTGGGGACTGTTATCTTCATTTTATAGTTGAGGAAACTGAGGCAAGCAGTGCCCAAGGTCACGCAGCTAGCAAATGTGAAGGCAGATATGAAGTCATGTCTTCCTGACTTCATTTTTTAAGTGAATAATTGAAATGACTTTTTTCATCATGTTCTAGCAACATTTTTTTTTTTACACAGAGAAAATAAATATAGGAATTTTTAATATTGTTTCCCTATTAACTTAAAAAAATAGACCTTAAAACCCTAGGGAGAAACTAGAAAGCAGAGTTTATTCTTTCATTCTTAACAACTTGGAATACTAAATTCTAAATATAAATAATTTTCAAACAAATATCCATTAAAAAATACACACTAAGCACTGAACACAGTGGTAAGCACAAAGGCAGAGTCAAAGATAAAATCTGGTCTGGTTGATTATCAGGGAGAATCAGTTTAACAAGAGATGTAAAATAGTGCACAATGGTGAAATTTCTTCTTGATGTTTTTCTTTTTTAATAGAAGACCATGTCTTTAAATTTTGTTCTAGCATTTCCCGCTACCCATTTTCTCCTCCATTGTAAAAGCTCTTCTTTGCATGCTTTTTTTATGTGAGATAATTTTTCCCACTCTTCCTCTCCTTTCTCACAGTGAATCTCTTTTTCTTGCTTCATGTTTTTTGATATTCCAACACAATCAACTGATAGCATGTGTTTTGTCTATGTAGAATCCTTATAACTGCCATAATAATGATAAAGTTCTTAGGCATTATGTGTATCATCTTCTGATAAAGGAATGTAAACACTTTAATCTTATTAAGTCCTTTATGATTTCTCTTCCATGTTTATCTTTTTATGTTTCTCTTTCATGTTTACCTTTTTATGTTTCTCTTGAGTTTTTTTGTTTGAATATCAAATTTTCTATTGAGTTCTAGTCTTTTCACGAGGAATGTTCAAAATTCTTCTATTTCATTAAATGTTCATTCCCCCACGCCCCAAAGGATTATACTTGGTTTTGCTGGTTTGATTATTCTTGGTTTTATCCCTGGCTTCTTTGCCTTCTAGAATATCATATTCTAAGTCCTGCAGTCCTTTAACATAGAACTTGCTAAATCTTGTGTTTCTGACTATGGCTCCATAGTTTTTTTCTGGATTCCTATAATATTTTCTCCTTGATCAGGAACTCTGAAATTAGGCTATAATATTCTTTACTATTATATTCTATAATTCTATAATTTTCATTTTATGATTTATAAGTGATTGGTGGAGTCTTTCTATTTTTATTTTGCCTTCTGGATCTAAGATATTAGCACAGTTTTCCTTGATAACTTCTTGAAATATGATATCTAAGATTTTTTTTTTTGATCATGACTTTCAGGTATTTAAATAATTCTTAAATTATGCCTCCTTGATCCATTTTTTTGATCAGTTGTTTTTCCACTGATATATTTCACATTTTCTTTTATTGTTTTTTTTCATTCTTTTGATTTTGATTATTTCTTGATGTCTCATGGAGTCATTAGCTCCTACTTACCAAATTCTGATTTTTAAGGAATTATTTTTTTTTCAGTGAGCTTTTGTACCTCTTTTCCCATTTGGACAATTCTGCTTTTTAAGTTATTATTTTTCCTCAGTATTTTTATGCCTCCCCCTTTTTTGCCAAACTGTTAATTCTCTTTTTAAAATTTCATTGTATCACTTTTTCTAGTTTTTCCTCTATTACTCTTATCTTTTTCTTTAGCTTGCTAAAATTCTTGTTGGGGGCTTGGGTTTATCTTGTTGCTGTTTTCATGTTACTGAGTTTGTGTCTTGATCTTCCCTGCCACCATAATAGCTCTTTATGGTTAGAGTTTTTTCTTTCTTTCTTTCTTTCTTTCTTTCTTTCTTTCTTTCTTTCTTTCTTTCTTTCTTTCTTTCTTTCTTTCTTTTTTTTCTTTCTTTCTTTCTCTCTCTCTCTTTTCTTTCTTTCTTTCTTTCTTCATTTTTCTTGCCAGTTTCTTGATTTTGACCTTTATGTTAAACCCGAGCTCTACTCTAGGGATGGGGTGGCATTGTCTCAAGTTTCAGTCTTTTTCAAGCTTCATTTTCAGAGCTAGTTCTGAGGGTCTTTTAAGTTTTGATGCTTCCAAGATAGTGTTACCTTGGGAGAGGAGTGGTTATTACTTTCCTGGTCTGTGCTCTGGTTTTTACCCAGGAAGGGCTGTGTAAAGAATAGCAAGTCATTTGGTAAAGATATCTTAATATCTATGATTCTAGTTGGCAAGGATTTTTATTTTGATATAGAAAGGTTTATTTATTTTAATATTTAACATAGCCTGCTCTGGTATTTGCTAGTCATGTGCCTTCTTAACCAGCCCTCTCCTATCTTTCCAATCTTTTTATATCTTTCTAACCAAGATGTCCTCTTCAATCAAATGGCAATGACCTCCTGGCTGTTCCACAATCAAGATACTCCATCAATCAGCTCCTGACATTTTCTCTGCCTTCCCTCATATTTAAAATACAATCTATCCTCACCTTTGACTATTTCCCGGCTACCTTTAAGTCCCAACTGCAATTCCACCTTCAAGAGGAAGCCTTCCCAAAGTCTCAATTCTAATGTTCTCTTATTGATTTCTTATTAATCCTATCTGTAGCTTGCTTTGTGTTTATTTGTTGGCATGTTATCTCCCTCATTCAAATGCAAGCTCCTTGAGGACAGGTACTCTTTTTGTACCCTCACTGCTTAACACAGTTCCTGGCAAACTGTAGGTACTTAATAAATGTTCATTTATTTTGGACAAATTGTTCAATCTTTTATAACAATCATTATGAAAAGTCACAAGGACTTTTTCATTTTCATTTTAGTGAGCTGAGACCCAGAGAATTAAAAGAATTTCACTCTAGATGCCAGGTTGTAAGTCACAGAAGCAGAATTTTAATCTAGGTCTTCTGATTTCACATCCAACACTTTCCTTTTTTTTAAATCTTTTTTTTTTATTAAAGCTTTATATTTTCAAAAGATATGCATGAATAATTTTTCAACATTAACCCTTGCAAAACCTTGTGTTTCAATGTCCCCCCTTCTCCCACCCCCTCTCCTAGCAGACAAGTAATTCCAATATATGTTAAACATGGTAGAAATATATATTAAATCCAATATATGCATATGTATTTATACAATTATCTTGCTGCACCAAAAAAATCAGATTAAAAAGAAAAAAAAGAGAAAGAAAATAAAATGCAAGTAAACAACAATAAAAAGAGTGAAAATGCAAGATCATTGAACAGGTGTGAATCATCTCATTCCAACACTCTTTTTTTTTTGTATTACAAATCCTTTTAGTATTCAAAAATTAATAATAACTAACTGTAACAGATGAAGCTCTTCTCTGACCTGCCTTAAAGTGAGAGGAAGCTAGGGGGCACCATAATTCATAGAGTAGTGGTAAAATAAAAGCCTATTTCTGGGCAAAATGAGGCAGAATCTTACTCTTAAAGCCCAGGATAATTCTGAGGAAGAATCCAAATTTCTGATGGAGATGATGGTAGGAATGAAATCAGTATGGTTTGGAGCTAGTGGACGGCAAGTGTGTTTCTTAAATTTAAGATTGTCCAGGTCAAGGACAATCTTTTCCCTGTCTTTAGTGTGTTTCTTGCACCTAGAAAAGTGATCTGCATACAGTAGGTGCTGGGTTTCAGAGAAATTGAATTTTGCCCAATTTTATTTAGCTCTCATGGTGATAGGCAGAAGAGAATAATAAAAGAACACTGTTTATGAATTTTAAATTTAATTTAAAATTAATATAATATTTAAATTTAATAAAGAATTTAATAAATCTAAATTTCAAAATCTTGAAAGAAAAGAATTGTTGTCACTTCTGAACATTCTTTCCTAAAAATGGAATGTGGGGTGGATAGAGAATCAACTAGGAAGCTTAGGAAGATATCAAGGGTTCAAGATATCTCTTGGCTATGGGACCTCAGACAATTCACTTTATCTCTAAGTGGTCCAAGGCAATGCTCTAAGATATAAAAAACATTTAAGATATTAAAAAACATGCTTTGGTAGAAAAAATTTCCTATTTGGGAGTTTCTCATTCCAAGGATACACAGATCCTATCCCTATCTCTATTGGAGCTACCCCAGACAGAATGAAGAAATTCCTGTTTATTTTCCTGCCTATGTCTCTTCTGTGGGCTTAGAGATTTCAGCAAAACAAGGCTTCCCATGTCATGGAGTATGATCAACTAAAATTCCTCTCAAGGGACAAAGAACACGTACTGAATTCTGTTTCAGCAAAAGGAACACAAAATGACATTGAACAAATATCGCCTCATGGGATGAAAGAAATTTTTGGTTCTCTCTACTTTTTAATTCTCAGCCATATAGCTGGAATTGAGACAGGAAAGTAAGCCCTATTAGAAAAGGTCAATGATCAGACTTTGATTACTGGTTGCAATCCAGCAACTGCAGACATGATTAACAGATTATCATTTCAACCCCCAATTCTCCTCCTTGGTCATTTTGTAAAGTGGCTTCTGAAGCTACAAGCATTCTTTTAAACTAGAAAATTGTGTCTGAGGAGTCCTAATGCTCACATTGGTTTATTGGGAATAGAACGTCCTGATTGAAAGCTTTTCCCCTTTCTTGGGTTTTGGAATGATTTGGCCCAGATGGGGTGCCGCCCCATGTTGGCATTGGGTTTATAAAATAAAAATTATCTAAGAGCTCAGCTTGCCTTGGCTTGCCTGGCCTATTTTCAGCCTTCATGACCAGAAATGAGCTTCCCTCTGTCTCATCTTTGCCCTTGGCTTCCTTGCCCTTGGGTGTGTCTCTCTCAGGTTTATTCCATTTGAGACAGACCTTTATTCATTCATTAGCTCATTCCTTCCATTAAGAAGTATCTAGGGGAGGGGGTAGAGGGAAGGAGGAAAAAAATTTGTAACATAGCTTTGCAAGGGTCAATGTTGAAAAATTACCCATGCATATGCTTTGCAAATAAAAAGCTTTAATAATTAAAAAAAAAAAAGTATCTGCCACAAATTCAGGAGAATCCAGGTTTTTCTCAGTCTTTGTGGTCTTCAATACTTTTCCTCCTCACTGCTTTATTCTGCTTTCCTTCCTATATATGGAAATATTATTTTCTCCAAGAATGACCACTTCCAGCTGTGATCTTCCTACCCCATCTCCTCTCCCCTCCACCAGTTTTTTTTTTTTTTTTTTTTTTGGTGATCCACAGCTGTATTCATTCAGCTGCCTATCCATGGCCCCACATTTAGAGTTCTCTCCAGCAGGGCTGGCTCTTTGGAGGAGAAACATAATGTAAAGAACAATCCTAATAATAATAATGAGCATTATGATTCCCCTTCGTGTTTACTGTAATAAACTCTATTATCATCTGAGTTCATTAAGTGATAGCAATTCTTTCTACTCTCTGTCTTCCCTAATCCATCACTTCAAATCATCCCTGGAAAAATGACCTCATTCATTTGTTGAATTCCAAGGCAGGCCTTAATGTTTTAGAAATGATATAGGAAGGCATGGGCCCTGCTGACTTCATAAATCATGGCATGTATCAACTCTCTTTAACAAGCAAGACGGGGCTCCATGCAATTAATTTGTTGGCCTATCCCCTTACCATCACTCAATAGCTGAAAATCTTTTTTGGAAACCCTCTTGAGTACTAATCAAACTACTTCAAGTTATAGCATGTTTATTTGGAAAGAGTCCTAGAATGTTAGAACTGGAAAGGGACCTTGGAACTTAGCTCCTCTCATCTCATTTTGTAAATGAAGGAACAAATGCCCAGAGAGGTTAAATGGTTAAATGATTTGCCTGAGGTCACCTAGCTAATTAGTGGCAGGGATGGGATGAGAATTTAGGACAGCTTTTCTTCTTAGTGATTTAGAGAACAAACAATTGTTCTCATGTGGTTGGGCAATGACATTTTCCCTACAGGAGTACAATACATTTTTGTAATTTGGTTTCTCCTTTTGTTAAAATGATGGTATATTTAATTTCACCAATTGTTTTAATGGTCTTTATGACCCCTGATACCTCTGGTTGGATCAGAGTTTCTAATTTTGTTGTTTCTGTTTTTCAAGATACACTAAGGGAAATTTATGGTTTTCACTGCAGCTTCATCCTTCCCTGGGATATACATAAAATGACTGACTCAAAAGCAAGCTGAGAAAGGGCAGGATTGACTGAGCTATATGAGAGAGAGAGAGAGGCAGACAGACAGATAGACATTGACATAGAGAGACATATAGAGAGAGACAAAGAGGGAGAGAAACATGGGGGGAAGAGAGACAAAAACAGAGGGAGAAAAGAGGGAGAGGAAAAAAAGAAAGAGGGTGAGAGAAAAGAGGGACAGGGAGAGAGAGAGAGAGAAGGAGAAAAAGACAGGAAAGGAAGAGATCAAGGGTTTGTTATTCTCCACTTTTTTTCCCTGAGGCAATTGGGATTAAGTGACTTGCCCAGGGTCACACAGCTAGGAAGTGTTAAGTGTCTGAGACCAAATTTGAACTCAAATCCTCCTGACTTCAGGGCTAGTGCTTTATCCACTTCACCACCTAGCTGCCTCTGTTCTCCACTCTTAACCCACAACAAATCACTTTGGAAGGAGTTAAAAGAGTGGATTGGAGGGGCAGCTAGGTGGCGCAGTGAATAGAGCACCAGCCCTGAAGTCAGGAAGACCTGAGTTCAAAACTGGTCTCAGACACTTAACATTCCCTAGCTGTGTGACCCTAGGCAAGTCACTTAACTTCAATTGCCTCAGGGGGGAAAAAAGAGTGGATTGGAAATATCAAAAATACTCTGATCTATGGGATATTATTGACTGACACAAGATAGCCTGATAATCTGTAGTTTATTCTGGGGTAATGGAAGTCATATCAGTTGGTGATAGGATCATAGATTTAGGTCTGCAAGAGAGCATTAATCCACCTCTCTCATTTTATAGATAATGAAACTGAGATTCAGAAAATTAAATGATTTACATATAAATACTTGTCACAGGTGAGATGTGAACCCAGGTTCTCTGAGACCAAAAATAGTGTATCTATGAGGTGGACTGATGGAGAGAGAAAGGGTGTGGTGAAGTATGATGTTAGTTTTATTTATATTTTTGCTAAAGATCCTCCATACAATATACAAATATACAGAAAGTCAAATAGACCAGATCCTGTCAGAATAGTGGAGTAGAAAGGAATATTGAGAGACTTGGGTCTGAATCCTATTATTAATATTTAAAAACTAAATCACTCTGGGTAAGTCATTACGACACATAAAAATCACAGTTTCCTCACCTGCAAAACAGGTATGATGATACTTGCTTCTCTACCCCTTACCCAGCTGTTGGGGACATTGGTTGTTTTTTTTTTTTGGTGTGGTGATTGTTTTTTAATTTATTTTTTATTAAATCTTTTTATATTCAAAACATATGCATGGATAATTTTTCAACATTAACTCTTGTAAAATCTTGTGTTCCAATTTCCCTTCTCTTCCCCTTTCCTCTCCCCTAAATGGCAAGTAAACTTGGTGAAAATGTATGTTAAGTCCAACATATGCTTACATATGTATACAGTTATCTTGTTGCATAAGAAACATCAAATCAAAAAAGAAAAAAATAAGAAAGAAAATAAAATGCAAACACGACAACAAAAAGAATGAAAATGCTATGTTGTGATCTACCTATTGCCTTCTCTCTGGATACAGATGGCTCTCTTCATCACAAAATCAGTGGAACTGGTCTGACTCATCTCATTGTTGAAGAGAGCCAACTTCATCAGAATTGATCATTGTATAATCTTGCTGCTGCCATGAACAAGGACATGATGCTTTGTAAATCATAAAGGGATAGACCTGTGATTTTTAACAGTTAAATAGAACTCCTGCTAAGCAATCTTCCTCTACCAATGTAGCTCAGCACTTAATCAGGAATTGACTAGCTCAGTGAGATTAATTAAGTAGCTCAGGAAGTTGCCCAGGTAGTATGTATCACAGGTGGGACTTGAATCTAGGTCTTTCTGCGTTAGGGTTGCCTCTTTAGCATTGCACAAAACTGCCTTTATCATATAAGTGTGAGTTATTGTTTAATATTTAACAAATATTTTTTTGAGGCTTACTATATGCAATACACTGTGCAAAGTAATTCTTATTTTGTTCTGGGTCATTCATGATGCCATTTTTTTTTTTCTTTTGGCAGAGACACTGAAATGGTTTCTTCTGCTCATTTTACAGATGAGGAAACTGAGGCAAATATTTGTTGACTTGATTTCTATGTGTTTGAAAGATAGCTATTATATCTCTCCTAAGTTTTCTTCCTCTCAGCCTCCTTCTAGGATAGCCATCTTCAATTCCTTCAACTCCTCTGATATGGAAAGAACTTGAGGCCCTCTACTACTGTGGTTGCTTTTCCATATATAGACTCTAGGTCATTACCATCTTTCCTCGTGTGTTCCCTGCAATTGAGAAACAAAAGGGAAAAATATTTAGTTAGGGACTACGATGTGCTAGGCACTGTTCTAAGTATTTTTAAAAATTTTTTTTCTGGTTAAACGTGCATATTAACTTTTAAAAACACACATTTTCTCCCTTTTTATCTTTTTTTAATTAAAGTTTTTTATTTTCAAAATACACGCATGGATAATTTTCAACATTCATCCTTGCAAAACCATGTGTTCCAAATTTTTTTCCTTTCTTCCTCTCAACCCCTCCCCTAGATGGCAAGTAATCCACTATATGTTTAACATGTGCAATTCTTCTATACATATTTCCGCATTTATCATGCTGCACAAGAAAAATCAGATCAAAGAGGAAAAAAATGAGAAAAAAACAAAATGCAAGCAAACAACAACAAAAAGAGTGAAAATACTAGGTTGCGGTCCACATTCAGTCTTCATAGTCCTCTCTCTGGGTTCAGATGGCTCTCTTTATCACAAGATCATTGGAACTGGCCTAAATCATCTCACTGTTGAAGAGAGCCACGTCCATCAGAATTGATCATCATATAATCTTGCTGTTGCTATGTACAATGATTTCCTGTTTCAGCTCTTTTTGCTTAGCATCAGTTCATGTAAGTCTCTCCAGACCTTTCTGAAATCATCCTGTTGATCATTTCTTATAGAAGAATAATATTCCATAAAATCTATAAAACAAAACTTATTCAACTATTTTCTAACTGATGGGCATACACTCAGTTTCCAGTTTCTTGCCATTACAAAAAGGGCTGCCACAAACATAAAATAGACATTTCTTTATGAATCATATTGGGAGAGAAAAATCAGAATAAAAGGGAAAAACCACAAGAAGAAAAAAAACAGGAAAAAAAAAGTGAACATAAACATATATTGATTTACATTCAATCTCCATAGTTCTCTTTTGGGATGCAGATGGTATTTTCTATGCAAAGTTTATTGGGATTGCTTTGGATCACTGAACCACTGAGAACCAAATCTTTTAGAGGTGATTGTTGTACATTCTTGCTCTTCCTGTCTACAATGTACTCCTGGTTCTGCTTGTTTTGCTCAGCATCAATTCCTATAAATCTTTCCAGTCCTTTCTAAAATCAGCTTGTTCATCATTTTTTCATAGAACAGTAATATTACATAACTTTTATATAATATATAGCATTCCCCAATTGATGGGAATCTATTCATTTTCCAATTCTTTGCTACTACAAAAAGAACTGCCACAAATATTTTTGCACTTGTGGGTCCTTTTCCCTCCTTTATGATTCCTTTGGGACACAGAGTCAGTAGTGGCACTGCTGGATCAAAGCGTATGCACAATTTTATAGTTCTTCAAGCGTAGTTCCCAACTGCTCTCCAGAATGGCTGGATCAATTCACAACTCCACCAATAACGCATTAGTGTCCTAAGTTTTCTCATACCCTCTCAATATTTATTCTTATCTTTTCCTGTTATCTTAGCCAATCTGAGAGATATGAGGTGGTACCTCAGAGTTGTTTTAATTTGCTTTTCTTTAATAAATAGTAATTTAGAGTATTTTTTCATATGTCTATAGATGGCTTTAGTTTCTTCATCTGAAAATTGTCTGTTCATATCCTCTGAACATTTATCAATTGGGGAATGGCTTGTATTCTTATAAATTTGACAGAGTTCTTTATATATTTTAAAAATGAGGCCTTTATCAGAAGCACTGGTTATAAACAATTTCCCCAACTTTGTACTTTCTGTTTTATCTTGTTTTTATTGGTTTTGCTTGTGCAAAACCTTTTTTATTTAATGTGATCAGTTGTCTATTTTGCATTTCAAAATGTTTTCTAGTTCTTCCTTAGTCATAAATGCTGTGCTAAATATTATAAATATAATCTTATTTGTTTCTCACAACAATCCTGGGAGGTAGGTGCTGTTATTTTTCCAATTATTATCCCTATTTTATTGAGATGGAAATTGAGACAGATAAAGGGTGACTTATTCAGGGTCACACAACCAGTAAGGCTCTAAGGCTGCACTGAAACTCAGCTCTTCTTGATTCTAGGCCCAGAGCATCTACCACCATGTCTTATATTCATCTTAGGTTCAAAAAGATCTGTGATCTCATCATTTCAGGAGTTCCTTTCACCGAGGCAGATTGTAACTCAAACACTCCTTCTGGACTTATATCAATATTCATTCTCTTGAAATTTTGCCAAAGATAGGTCCACTCAATGTACTAAAAGCCTTCCTCATTTTATCCTGAGTACTTTAGCTATCCACCTATTATTCCAGATCATGTGGTCAGATCATATTGTGTTCCTGTCATGTAATTCCTTATTGATATCCTTTGCTCCTATTTGGGAATTCCTCATTGGTTATATGCTGCAATTTGCTCATACCTGTCATTCACAATTCCTTTGTTCTCCATTTGATGGTCATGTTTTAATTTTTCGGAAACTGTTATTCTGGGTCTCAATACCACCTAGCAATACAGGTCAAATGTTAACATGATTATATGATGATCAATTATGATGGACTTGGCTCTTTTCAATAAGGAGGTGATCCAATACAATCAATAGACTTGTGATAGAAAGGGCCACCCACATCCAGACAGAGAACTATGGAGACTGAATGTGTATCAAAGCATATACAGTATTTTCACCTTTTGTTATTGTTTGTTTGCTTTTTTTCTCTTCTTTTTTTCTCCCTCTTTATCTGTTTTTTTTCTTGTGCAGCATGATGAATTTGGAAATGTGTTTAGAAGAATTGCACTTTTAACCTGTATTGGATTGCTTGCTTTCTAGGGGAATGGGGAGGGAGGGAAAGAGAAAGAAAAAATTGGAACACAAGATTTTGCAAAGGAGAATGTTGAAAACTATTTTTGCTAGTATTTAGAACAATAAACTACTATTCATTTTTTTTAAGAGTAGTATTTCCACAGAAAAATACAGATAAAGAAATGGATGTGAGGTAATAGGGCTTTGCTTACTTAAGTGAAAGGAAATACATAAGCAAGTTAGACAGAATTTTTATTCATAATAATGAGAGATTTGATCCAATAAGTCACCAACAATGGTTAACCTTGGCCTTTTCTTCCAGATTTGAGTTTCTCCTTTCTAGGAAGAAAGAAGGTTCTTCTTTGCTGGGAGGGTTTCTAGAGGATATATTTTTATTTTGTTCTTATGATATGAGATCAAATAATTATAGACTTAGAGATGAAAGAGACTGCAGAGATAATCTAGTTCATTTCCCCAATTTTAGGAATGGGGAAAGTGAGGCCCCCCAAAGTGATGTAAATTGTTCACAGTTACATTCGTTGCAAATCCTCTGACTCTAAACCCAGGATTTTGGCCAGTAAGTAAGCTGATTGACTGCAGTGAGCAGCGAACTCCAGTTCTGATCTTCCTCAAGCAAGCCATTTTTGCCCTTTACTTATGAAAAAGAACAAGGACCAAAAACTTTTGATATAACTGAGATGTCATTACCAGCCTGGGGTGTTGGGACACTGATTCCCTGATGGCAGAAATCTCCCCTTTCACCGTTTGCCAATCCAAAATATCAATCATTCTGGCCTGGCAAAGGAACAATGGCATTTTGTTTTATACCTCCAAAATCTCAGGAAGGAAATTGCAATAAGATGAATTTTAAAATAAAATAGGCCTGAGGGATGAATTATGAAGAGGCAAAAATATTTCAATTATCAGGAAGGGAAATGACTGGTGGTGATGATTCCATTCCATAGAATGAATCATAGATCTAGAATTTAGACATTCATCTAGTTCAATGCTTTTATTTTTATAGATGTGAAAATTCAGATCCAGGAGATTAAATTACTTGTCCAAAGTTATCTAGAATAATTGTCAGAGGCTGGATTTTAAACTCAGGTCCTCCAAACTAGTGATGCCAAAGTCAGATAAAAAAGGGGACATTAAAATGAACATAATGATCCTTGCAAGTTATGTAATGGCTGTTCTCATTGATGCTATTGACTTTAGATACTTACTAGTTGTATAGCCCTGGGCAAGTCAGTTAACCCTGTTTAACTCAGTTTCCCCAGCTGTAAAATGAACCAGAGAAGGAAATGACAAACCACTCTAGTATCTTTGCCAGGAAAACTCCAAATGGGATCATGAAGAGTTGGACACAACTGAAAAAAAATTAAAGAATATAGTCTACCTTGTATTGGATAAACAGCTAGATAATAAATTGGGAAGACTGTTCAAATTTTACCTTGGATTACTAATTAGCTATGTAAGCATCTATTTTCTGGGAGCATCATTTTCCTTCTTTGTTAAAATGGTGATAACAACAACACAAGTTATTGTGAAGATTAAATGAAATAATATTCATTAAAGTGCTTTGCAATTCTTAAAGTGTTAATTAAATGCTTGCCATCTCTTATTACCAACATCCCTGCCCTCTGTTCTATTGCCAATCACATTTTTCCAAATCTCAACCTTGGATTACTCCCACCATCTGCTTCCTTTTCTCCTATCCATGTGCTATTGAATGGAGCTAGAGAAAATCCGTAAACCCTACTGCCTGAGTGCACTACAAATTCATGTTACATATTCTTAACGGGGTCCTGATGTAGCAGGGCAATGTCTTTAAAAAGACATTGGGCAACCTCTTTAAAAACTTCTTATTTTTCACTAAATTATTTGAGGCTTTCTTTTCTTTTTCTCATAGCACTAAGATATCTTCCTCCATTTTCTGCTCTTTCATCTATCTCACATGAAGAAGTAGCCTTTCTTCTTGTCAGGCAAAATCATCTACATGTAACTTTTATACATCCCCTCTGTCCTTCTCTAGCAGATTTCCCCCTATATTGTACCCTCTGAAATCTTCAATTTCTCCCTACTGAATGGCTTCTGAATGTCTCTTTCATCCTTAAAAAAGATTTCTCATTAGATCTGACCATTCCTAACAGTTACCATTCTACATCATCTCTCCTTCCTGACTAAGCTCCTTGAGTTTTTCTATAATTGGTGGCTCTACTTCTTTTCCTCTCACTTGCTCCTAAACTCTCTTTATTCTAACTGCTGAACTCATTCTTCAATTGAAACTTTTTTCTTGAGTATTCCACACAAAGGAGAAAAAGTAATTAGGAACTGTAAATTTTATGCTTCACAATGCTTTGCCCTATACTTTCTATTTAATAGTAAAAAAGTACGGTACAAATTTTTTGGGGGGAGAGGTGAATGGGTCAGAGGAGGAAGAAAATTACATTTATTTAGCACCTACTATGCGTGTTGAGCACAACTAAGTACTTTACAAATATTATCCCATGTTTTGCATCAGTTATAACATCTAAGAAAATATATCTTTCTAAAAAGCTACTTAAGTCTGATTGATCAGATATTTATCAACTAGTAATCATGAAGGAACAACACTGGAGGGGGCTATGATTTAAACATAGCATGTGAAAGACCAGCTTTCATATTTCAAGCCTTCGTCTAGAGCACCGAACAGTTGTGCTCTGGGGACCTAACTCATCAGATCAGAAGTCAAAATAGTTGCTTCAAAGCTTGGGTTATAAATGAGGAAAACAGCTGGGTTTTACCTACTTCATTAAGTCCCTCTGAATCTATATCAACTGAGTTTGTGAAAGTGTTTTAAGGATATTTCATGAAATCAAGGCTTCCCCACAGGTTTAATTTGGAAGTTAGAGACTACATTTCCCACTGATGAGGAATAGCCCACACATCCTGTAATCCTCACCTAGAGAGATTAAATGGTCTGATACACAAGACCTGTAGGAAGCTCCCCAAATTAGAATATCAGCCCATTAGATTGCAAATAACCTCTAAGATTCCTTTTTTTTTCCAGCTCTGAATCTATAATCAGACTTCCTTATCTGATTATTCATTATCTGATTGGAGGAGGGGGGAATGGTCCACTGTTGATGGAATGGATCCCCATGAGTGTGAAAGCAGACAAGGATGGGTTTCAGACTTGGTCAGCTTTGGTCTGGCATGGTCTGGTTTGGTCCCCAGGATGAGATAGTGGAAGGAGCAGCAGACTGGTGGGAGGGATGGAGATGAATAGTTATCCCCTGCTTTTACAACTCTCCCATATTGTCTATTCCCAGAAGTGTGGGCAGAAATCTTTTTGCCAAACAGGAGGCTGAGGCAGGGCTGAAGGTCTTGTCTTGGGACAGCACCAGGAAGAGTACCCAGGCTGCTGAAAAGCTGAATTTAGATTGGTGGCTGAAAGCAGAGTATTTTTTTTTAAAATATAAATAGCTCCTCATGTAGACTAACTGTAATTTCTAATTGTGAAAATCCACAAGAATCTCTGACAGCCAGGAAAAGAAAAGACAGATTTACTGAAATACTGTGCTAATTTGGAGTCCACTATCTTACTTAAAAAAAAAAAAAAAGAGAAAGACTTTTTTCCCCCTCTTTTACCCAACAAGAAGTCTTAAAAGTTCTCTCTCAATCTCTAACCAGTAATCCTGCTTCTATTTTTAGTGATTTAAACCCTGGCTTCAAAGGTACTCTGGCAGTTAGACTAAGAAGGTTGTGCAAGGGTGGAAGCTTTGTCTCCGGAAGCTGTATGACAAAGCAATCTACTCCCTCTAGAAAACACTGAAGGAGGACAGAATTTATTAGACATTATACTTCCGTCCCCTGCCCCTTGGAGTAGACCTGAAATTCTAAACTAAGATCACCACCCCTTTTTCCCTCCCCCATTTCCCTCAGAAAAACACTGCTTTTACAGATAATGAAGGCTGATTATAGATTCAGATTATCTGATTATAGATTCAGAGCTGGAAAAAAAAGGAATCTTAGAGCTTATTTATTACAAAATCCTCATATTACAAGGGAAAAAATTGAAACTTAGGCAGATGGATTTCAGGGATTTGCCCTCCTAAGGGTTAAAGGTAGGGTTTGAACCTTATTCTTCTTGACTGCAGGCTCATAGTACAATGTTGTCTACTAGGAAGCAGCTTGGAGTCAGATTCAATTTTAACCTTTTAGTGAAGAGACCATAAAAATAAAAAAAAAATTAAAAATAAAGGAAGCAGAGGATGAATGACCAAATATTTCAACATGGCATTCCTTTATGTTTGAAAAATAACCTTCAACTATGTGCTAAATAACTGCATCAAGGAATCTTTGAGAGCACAAAAAAGACCAGAGAATATAACACTGAACCATACCTGCTGCACAATGTCACCTGTGCTCCTACCTTTTACTTACAAAATCATTTAATCTAAAAGAAAGTAACTTTTGAGAAGAATATGTATATACCAGTAGGGGTAAAAAATAACATAGTGGCTCCACTTTTGCAAGTGTGGATCGAAATCATCAAATTATTGCTTTGGAATCGGAAGAGATCTTGGAGGCCAATGAGTCCAATTCTTTCATTTTATAAATGAATGAAACACAGAGGGATTAATGACTTTCATGGGTTTACAGAGGTAGGCAATGTCTGAGGTATGATTTAGACTGAAGCCTCCCCATTCAATTATTCCATCATTCTGCCTCAAAATGAAGTATTATTTTCTTTACTTTGTGTATCTTGCGAGTCTTTAAAGGCTAAAGTTGAAAAAATCAAACAAACCAGTATTATGTCAATAAAGGAAATGTTTCTAATGATTCTGCTATTATAAAGTCACTCTAGTAGGAACTTTTCTTTCTTGGCTAAACAGTATGATAACATCACAAAGCTGTATCTCTATTTTGTATAACAAGGATCCTGTGATCTCTATTATAAGGGCAAGAAACCATCTCTGAGTTTCTAATCAGATTAATTCTCATGTTAAAGCTTAACAAGGACAAAAGTACAGATAGAACAATATTCAGAGAATCATATTGTTTGTCCAAGTTTTAATGTATGAGTTTACTGGCACAGGACCACCTAGCATGGTATTCCAGCATCAAAGTAAATTTTGTACTCCGTAAGCAAAGAAAAATTGTAGTAGCTCAAAAGAAACATGAGATTCGCAAATTTAGAGACATCTCCACTGCAAGTGTCCATATGACCTATTTGTGCCCTGCCTATGGTAGAGCATTCAGAGCTCCTATGATCTGATCAGTCACATGTGGACACACCATACCCTGACTCCAACACAGTGATGTTATTTTGGTCTTCTTCAAGAGTGAAACATAACAACTAACCAATGTATGAGCTCCTTGAGCATGGGCTCCATGTTTTTCTCTTTGGTGTGAATGTGTATGTCTTAGGTATAGTGCCTAGAACATTGTAAACAGTAAATTCTTGTTAATGACAATTATGATCATGATGGTGACAGAAATATTCATGATAATTTGATAGATGGCACTTTAACAGGAAATAATATAATTTTTTAATGTGGAAAGCTATATTGAGGGTGGAGAAATCTGAGAAGTGTTGATGGGTTTCCTGCAGCCTTCTGCTTCAGGGACTTCTTAGCATCTGGTGCCATCCTTTCAGAGTGACCACAGTGGTGGGAAGATGTGGCACAATGGGTGACCACTGATTTAGAATTACAATCTACACGTTTTAAAAAACCTTATGGGGTAAATGGACTACATATGTTACAAAGAACTTGGCATATATCTTCAAACTTCCATTAGAAACAAAATTAGGAAGATTCTGAATCCTTTTGAGGGATTTATCTCAATCAAGAAGATTTTAAATGTTCTTTTAAAATCTATGTGCATTTTTTACCATGAATTTTTAAGGTCATTTCCAGGGGGAAAATTGCATATTTTTGGCATATGTGATGGTCTTCTACAGTCTTTTCAATATTAGATGGTTATGGCTTCTGGACAAGTGCAATTTCTTAGCCAATGCTTTGATGTAAAAAATTAAGAAATATTAAATTTCAGGTTTGTTAGTGACCTCAACAGCAATCTAGTTCAACCCATGCTCTAAAAAAAGATTCTTACTATAATGCAGCTTTGCTTGATAACAGGATCTTCATTACTTCATGGAGTTTATTATTTCACTTTTGTAAGGTGATGATAATTAGCAAGATTTTCCTCACTTCAAACCTCAACTATTCAAAACTTCTCAAATCTCTTATTGTTAGGCTTGTCCCTTGGGACCAAACAGAACAAATATAATCTTTTATATAATTGGCTTTTGAGGATTTCATCACAGCTACTATACCCTTACCTGCCTCAAGCAATCTCATCTTCTGACAACATTTCTAGTGGCTTGACATGTGGCATGTAACATTAGAGCTATCTTTTGTAATACCTCTATAATTTTATCATAAAAGATTTTATTATTATTATTATTTTTTTGCGGAGGCAATTGGGGTTAAGTGACTTGTCCAGGGTCACACAGCTAGGGAATGTTAAGTGTCTGAGACCAGATTTGAACTCAGATCCTTCTGACTTCAGGACTGGTGCTTTATCCATTGCACAACCTAGCTGCCCCAGTAGATATTCTTTATGGGCAGGTAGCTTATACTAGATCCTATACAGTTAATGATGAGATTTGAACAATTTGAAGAAATGAGTCTAATATCAACCTCAGTTTTCTCATCTGTAAATGGAGGGGGGTGGATGAACTGAGTGGATTCTGAGCTACCTTCTACATTTAGATCACACAATCTAGCATATACACATATTAACTTGGTAGGAGAAAAACAGGCCATTGTGGACAATGAAAAAAAAATGACCTTGCAACTATCTGTGTAGTGATACAGTTAAATATTATCTTTGGAAAACAGTCCCCCTTGGAAAAGAGATGGATAATAAATTAGTATAATCATAAAAGCCGCAACAAATAGTCATGAAATTTCTTTGATTTCACAGCCCTACAAGGTAGAGCTTCTTGGCTAATTCCAGCGTAGGCACAGCCTGTAGATAAAATTGCTCTTCAGTTGAATTTAAAATCCTTGAGGGCGGGGAATTTTTCATTTTCCGCCCCCCTTCCCCTTTGGATCCCTACTAGCAACACTGTGACTGGCAAATAATAGACACAAATAAATGTTTGTTGAGCAGCATTTAATTCACTACTCATCAATAAATCAAGGAATAAACATTTATTAATCCGTGCCAGACACTGTGTTAAGCAATGAAGTTTAAATCAGGTGAATTCCCAGGTCAATGAAGCATGCTTATTTCCATATCTTTGATTAATTTCTTAAATTTTTTCATCACATGTGACATGGAAAGGCCATGTTGCAATATTCTATTTCCATTTGGGAAGTTCTATGATTCTGGAACAATTTTGCTACTCAGTATATCAGTATATTTATCAGAATTCTTTATGATCCCCAAAGACTTTTAGATTTATTGGAAGTAAAAGAATTCTACAAACATTTTTTGGGGGGAGTCTGAAAAAAGTGAATATATCTTAAAGGCTTGCCTGGACTTTTTCTGACAATTGTTTTGGTATAGTTTTGATTGGGAAAAAATGTGTTTTATCAGTAAAAAAATAAAAACCCAACAAAACAAAAAATTTTTAAATTTTCAATACTTTAACCTCTGTCTTATGTTGTTTATGACAAGAAATTTTTCTTCATCATAATTTTTAATTGCTACTTTTTGGGGGAGAGGCTAGTTTTTTCATTGTTCTTCCAACTTCAAGAAGGCTATGCTGCATTATAGAGGAATTAATGATAATCAATAAAAACAAAACAAAACTCTTTGAGGCTATCAAGTTCTCCTGAGGGTCTTTTTTTCTTTTGAAGATTCCTTTAGTTCATTTATAGCCCAAATTTGTCATCTCTTTGGTATTTTGCCTTTTCATTTTAAAGCATTTTGCACTTAGCTCTATTTTCACTGTTAGTTTGCATAATCCTTGTAATTTTGACTTTACTATCTTACCACTGTTGCAATTTTTCTAACAGTAACTGAACTATGTTCTTCAAGAATTATACCTTTTGCACTTTTCCTGGTTGCTTAAAAACCACAGGGCCAAGAACACAATAAAGAGAGCAATAAAACATATGAGGATGGCACAAAATCCAGCATTTGATGACAGAGAATTAATGAAAGGTGGGGAAACTAACTCAAAGGCCAAGGTCAAATGTTCTGAGTCAGCCTAATATTTGTAGAAGCACATGCCTCATGACTGTTATACTATCACAAATGAAACCACATCAAAATGATTATTTGTCTAAAATGATTCACCCAACCTTTCTTCCCCCTTTAACAATCTTCCTCACTAGGATACTTTTGGTAGCTTTTAAAAAAGAAAGAAAAATGAAATCTGAACCCTAGGCCATCAATAAGACATTTTTTTTGACAACAAAACTTAATACTGCACTCAATCATACAAAAAGTTAGATGACCCCCAAAACATGAACATCCCAACAAAGTTGGCTTCCCACAGAATTATGAGTCAGTGGGTTTGTTGGGCAATGACATACCCAAATGTGTTGTGGTTGGCTTTCCCTATGACTGGCCACATTCCCAAAGATACCCACTCTCTGACTGTGAACCCCATTTACCCATTGGGCATTGTGATACTGTGCTCATAAGCAGGATATAAGGTTGGCTCAGGGGATCCTTTGGAGCCCTCAGGATAATTTCTTTTCTCCTCCTCCATACATTGGGGGAAGATCAGGATGATTCAAACATGACCTACTTAGAACTGAGAACAAACTTTGAACTTATCCACTTTCAAAGTACTAGTTGTGACTCCTCAGAATCTCTCTATTTCATGTTCAAAAGCAAAGCCATGTGCTTTGAAATCCAAGCATGATCCTGAAAGCAAAGCTTTCTCCTTTCCAGAGATTGGATTCAACCTAAATCACCAACAGATTGAATCTCTTTCAGGTCACCGGGCTTTGTTATCTTTGGATGTATGAGCCTCTCAAAGAGACTTTTCGTTGAACTATCCATCCATGTTCTGATCACTATGTGTCTCTTGTTCACATTGTCCTATAAGAGAACCCCTTGATATATTGGCCTTTCTCAGTTTTTTTTTCTTCTTATATTGTGTGGATGCCCATGGAGTGAGGGATTTTCTATGAATTAACAGTCATTCCATCAATCAACAATGTATTAAGAGTCTACTAGGTGCCAGACAATGTGTTATGTACTAGGGACATAAAGTAAAAAATGAAACAATCTTCACAGTACAAAATAGTCAATAACTATAGTCATCTAGTATTTGACAAACCTCAAAGACCCAGTTTTGGGATAAGAACAAACTATTTGACAAAAACTGTTGGGAAAATTGAAAATTGGTATGGCAGAAATTAGGCATTGACCCACACTTAAGACCATATATTAAGATAAGGTTGAAATGAGTTCATAATTCAGATATAAAGAGTGATATTATAAGCAAATTAGAAGAACATAGGATAGTTTACCTCTCAGATCTGTGAAGGAAGGAATGTGTCCAAAGAAGAACTGGAACTCATAATTGAACACCATAATAATTTTGATTATATTAAGTTAAAAAGGTTTTGTAAAAACAAAACTAATGCAGATGAGATTTAGAAGGGAAGAAATAAATTGAGAAAACATTTTTACATTTAAGGGTTCTGATAAAGGCCTCATTTCTAAAATATATAGAGAATTGACTCATATTTATAAGAATTCAAGTCATTCTCCAACTGATAAATGGTCAAAGGATATGAATGGACAGTTTTCAGGTGATGAAATTAAAACTATTTCTAGTCATATGAAAAGGTGCTCCAAATCACTATTGATCAGAGAAATGAAAATTAAAACATCTCTGAGATACCAAGTCCATCACAGTTGATCAATACATAATCTTGTTGCTACTGTGTACAATGTTCTCTTGGCCCTACTCACTTCACAATAGTCAAAGGACATGAACAATTTTTCAGATGAAGAAATTAAAACCATTTCTAGTCATATGAAAAGGTTCTCTAAGTCACTATTGATAAGAGAAATGCAAATTAAGACAACTCTGAGGTACCACTACATACCTCACATATTGGCTAAGATGACAGGAAATGATAATGATGAATATTAGAGGGGATGTGGGAAAACTGGGACACTAATGCATTGTTGGTGGAATTGTGAACGAATCCAGCCATTCTGGAGAACAATTGGGAACTATGCTCAAAAAGTTATCACACTGATAATGACTAGCAGGATGATTTCAGAGAGGCTTGGAGAGACTTACATGAACTGATGGTAAGTGAAATGAACAGAAGCAAGAGATCATTGAACATGGCAACAGCAATATTATATGATGATCAATTCTGATGGATGTGACTCTTTCCAATAATGAGATGATTGAGATCAGTTCCAATAATCTGGTGATGAAGAGAGCCACTATGGGAACTGAGTGTGGATCACAACATAACATTCTTACTCTTTTTGTTGTTTGCTTGCATTTTGTTTTCTCACTCATTTTCTTTTCTTTTTGATCTGATTTTTCTTGTGCAGCAAGATAATTATATAAATGTTTACAAATATTTTAATATGTATAACACATATTGGTTTGCTTGCCATGTAGGGGAGGGAGTGGAGGGAAGAAGGGGAGAATTTGGAACACAAGGCTATGCAAGGGTCAATGTTGAAAAGTTATCTTTGCATATATTTTGGAAATAAAAAGTTTAGGACAGCGAGGTAACACAGTGGATAGAGCATCAGTCCTGAAATCAGGAGGACCTGAGTTCAAATCTGGCCTCAGACACTAACACTTCCTAGCTGTGTGATCCTAGGCAAATCACTTAACCCCAATTGCCTCAGGGGGAAAAAAGATTAAAAAATTTAAAAAATGAAACATTTTTCATCCTCAAAGAGCTTATATTCTATATTATATTATATGTTCATACAAAATATGTAGAAAATAAATCCTAGGTACATTATTTTTGCAGAGAGCACCCTCACTACATGACCACCACATTCTGGTCACATAGGTGTCTGATGGCATCCTTAACATTACTTTTATTGTGTGTTTCATTGATAATGTGTTGCAACTAAACCATATCCAAAATGTTTTTGGTCTATTACTCTTTGGGCTATGCCAATTGTAATTCTTCAGGAATCATAGCATTATCAAGTCATACAGCATCTCTAGAAGAATATTGATTGAAGACAAAATCTTTGGAATAGGAAGAAGCTTGGAGTCATTAAAATACTGTGTAATTTTCCAAAAGGAATCTAGTCTATTCTATTTTTTTTTACCAGTTCAACTCTGGGCTTTGCTTATTATCCATTTATAACATCTGTCCAAGTCATATGCACTGATTGGCTGGTTCTATTTAATTGTGTAGTCTGGACAAGAGATAATTTTTATCCATTTGGTTTTTCCAGTGTAATTAGTTAGAATGAACAGGAATAAACATTGTTCCAGTTAAGTAATAAATTTTATTAGATCCTAGGTTCAAATACTACCAACATATGTGACTTGGAGCAAATATAGGTCCTAGCAGCAAACTGGAAAGCTATCTTCTGAGAACCAGTCTACCTAATTTTAGAGAGGTTTATAACTAGGGTTTCCTGGTAATTGATTAAATTTTTTTGGGCAAAGCCAATTATGATACCTAGATAACAAGGCATAAAGGGGTTATATCTACATTGGTGCCAAATTGATAAACTCGGGCAACTAGATGGTATACTAGATAGAGCCCTGGCCCTGAAGTCAGAAGGATCTGAATTCAAACCAGCTTCAGATACTTAACACTTCTTACTTGTATGACCCTGGACAAATCACTTAACCCCAATTATCTCACAAAAAAAGACCAAATTGAAAAACTCAGAAATTGTTGTGGTATTGATGTAAAAATTAAATATTATTCTATTCCATTCCAACCCGAAACTAGAACATACCCTAGGGTCAAATTCCACTTCTGCTGCTTATTACCTAGGTAATTCTAGACAATCATTTTATCTCAGCTTTAAAAAGAAAGGGTTAGATCATAGGACTTAGACATGTGTTTCTGTAATTCTAACCTTTTGGTACCCAATCAAGTCCAATTGGAGAAAAACGGTCCTAATGATGATAGACACTTTTGGTTTCAGGTTTTAAATTTTTATCTGAAAATTTAGGTTCAGAGATTCAAGATAAAGAGATACTGAATTTGGGTAAAACATCCAAATAATAATGATTTTTTTTTAAATGCATATTTCCAGGCAGATCATTGTTAATTATTTTATTACATTTACCTCGAAAATATTATATTTGAATATTACCTTCTGAGGGTTCAAGGAGGTTTAAAAATTATTTTATTATAAATTATAAATGTTTCTATTTAAGCTTAGCAAAACCATACTATGATTTTAGAAAAATTAATATACCAAAAGGAGTAATTATAAAATAGACAAACCAGAGGGTATTTACATCTACCACAAAAGATGACTTTGTTTTAGGGGGGAAATACCATTCTTAAATTCTTCTGGTACATTTGAAATATAATTTCCATATACAAAAGCTTGATTTACATATAATCTTTTAGAATCTCATAATTTTAAAGTTGGAAGAGACCTCAATGGCCACTTGATCCAATCCATGTGCGTAAAAGGAGATGCTCTACAATAGATCCCACAAGTAGTCATTGAACATTCATTTAAATACCTCCAACAAGGAGGAGCTCACATTAAAAGCTCCACTTTTGTTAAAAAACTTACTTATTGCCTAAAGTGAAGCATATCTACAATTTTATAATGAGAAAAGAGAAAATACTTTCAGTAGTGAAAAAAAAGAGAGAGAGAGAGAAGCTAGAAAATTGACCAAAATTCTAGTTTTGAATTCTAATTCTAGGTTTAAGAGCCTACAAGTTAGATAGAAAGCCCTGTAGGGAAAGAGGTAGGGAAGATGAAATGGGAAGTGATCTCACAATGGGGAATGTCCAATAGGATGTTGAGTTTCCTAATGTATTTACATCTTATGTATATAATCTCTTAATTTAAAAGAATAAATTCAAAGAATTCCCACTGATTTTTTTCCCCTCAGTGATTACCAGTAACCATTCTGCACTGCAGCTTCACATTAGCATTTCATGTTAACAGAACTTTGTGAAATAATACAACAGCTGTAATACATGATTAGGATTCAGGTCTCATGGGTTTAACCTCCCTATCTTGTCACCAACTCTCCCTATAATTTTTCAAAAACAAATTAAGCAATTATTAAGTAACATAGAACAAAGTAGATATAATAATTTGTACCTTACCATATTCTGAAAGCTAATTAGTATACATAGAGATTGTCAGATTGAAGATTCAAGCACTCTGAATTTCATAAAATTGTAGATGAAAGTTAGGAGAGACCTTAAATAATACCTACTTGAATAGCTTCATTTTATAGATGAGGAAACTAAGAACCATAAAGTAAAGTGACTTGTGACATCTTGAAACCTCATGCTGTTCTTTGATTGACCAATTATTACAAGATATTGCCTAGTAATAAATATTTATTTCATTTCCTGAGGTGAGAGGTAAAGTGACCTTGGGTCATACAGCTAGTATCTGAGGCAAGATCTGAACACAGAATTTCCTGATTTCAAGCTAAATTCTCTTTTAACTTACAATAATATACTTATACATTATATATATATATGTATGGGCATACATGCTAATATATAAAAACCATTTATTAATACACTTATAAATACATAGTTTATAAAACAAATATAAACATATACAATGGAATAGAATATATAATACAATAATGAATATTATGTATACATCTTAAATCTACAAATAATAAAAAATGAATATGGATATGTAAATATAAAGATATATAATCATCTAATAATATACAACATATAATGATATAATCTCATTGTCTTGTGACAAAATGACTGTGACCTAACCCCTGTGTCACCTAGTTCTTATGGTAGGGACTCTTGGTCAGACAGAGGATGGCCTAGATAGCCCTTTCATCTATGAATTTCTGTGCTTCCACAATTCTGAGTTTTTTTTTCTCAGAAAATTACACTGGTTCTCCTACAGCTGTTATCTGTAGGTTGATGACTGAAGGTAGCTGTGGATTTGTTGCTAACCACCTCATGTTTCCTACATCACCACAAGTGAAGCTTGGGAGAGATTAAGTTCTCCTTCAGTTCTTTGTAGGTTATTCAGAGCTGTAAGCATTTTGAAAGAATTCCCTTTGCTAACAATTAACATCACTCATAGCTCCAAATAGTACCTCTACATCTTTGTTTTAGGAGTTGAGCATTAGTTTTAAGTTTCCCTAACTGCCACTCATCCAAAGATTCTTTCTTGAGGTCAGTTATTCTTGCAATTATTTCTTTTTTCATTATGGCTACATATTGGGCTAGAAGGCATTTCAGATTTTCAAACTAGAAATTTGTGAGTTCACTTGGATGAAATAAAAACCTTTGGCTTCAATTCAATCCAAACATTTTGTTGATCCCTGGAATAACTTTGGTACCAAAAATGTTTAATCTCCTTGGTTTTGCCTGGGAATTGAGACTACCACCAAAAAAAAGTACTATTCTTGGACGTTCTGCTGCTGGGCAAATGTTGTGGGATAATTGCCCCAGAGAACATCATCCTGTCCCCATATATGAAAGGATAAGTATAGTTCTGGCTAAACCCTAGGGATGTGAGTCTAGATAGGGATGTAATTCTCCAGTGGGGGAGGGAGAAAAAAAACAAGCATTTATTAAATGCTTATGATATACAGAGATAGATATACAACTATATAGATAGGGACAGGCAAAGAAAGACAAATAAGCAGAGAGAGAGAGGGAAGATAGGGAGTGAGCAAATGAGAGAGAACTAATGTGAGGCAGAAGAAAGCTACAGATAGAGACACAAAGATACAACCAGAGAGATACAGAAAGACAGACAGGCACAGAAGCAGACACCCACAGAGAGAGAGGAAGGACACACACAGACAGACAGACAGACACACACACACACACTGAAAGAGAGAGCGAGAGAGAGAGACAGAGACAGAGAGACAGAGAGAAACAGACAGAGAGAGAGACAGAGACAGAGAGAGACAGAGACACAGAGATAGAGAGAGACAGAGAGACAGAGAGAAACAGAGACAGAGAGACAGAGACAGACAGAGAAACAGAGATAGAGACAGAGACAGAGAGAGAGAGAGAAATAGACAGAGACAGACAGAGAAACAGAGATAGAGACAAAGACAGAGGGACAGAGAGAAACAGACAGACAGACAGACGGAGACAGAGACACAGAGATAGAGACAGAGAGATAGAGAGAAACAGAGAGACAGAGACACAGATAGAGAGACAGAGAAACAGAGAGACAGACAGAGAGACAGAGGGAGACAGAGAGACAGAGACAGACAGAGACACAGAGACAGAGACACAGAGACACAGAGAGAGTTATAGAGACACAGAGACAGAGAAAAAGATAAAGATGGAGAGACAGAGACACATTAGAAACACACACACACATATAGATAGACAGAGAAAGACGCACAGACAGATACAGAGAGAAAGAGCTAATACAGAGACAGAGAGAGGTTTGGAAGTACAGAGCACTATCTTGTAATAATTGGTTAATCAGGAAACAGCATGAGGTTTCCAAATGCCTTGGAAGAAGGTACCACTGGGAGTCACATAAATGAAAACTAGGAGTCAAATTGGATAATGTTTAGAAGGGAGGATAATGAGGGGATGTGAAATCACCTCAAAAGAAGTTCAGTCAAAGGAGTTGAAAACATCTAGCCTAGATAAAGCACACGATAGAGGAGAGAGGTCATGAATGTTGTCTCAATATTTGAAGAATTATCTTAGAAAACATAGATTACCTGGGGAAAAATTATGAAACAGTGGAAAAGGGATAGAATTTGGAATTAGAAGACCTGAGTTCAGATTCTGGCTCTGTTTGCTTATTACTGTGACCTTTGAGGAAGTCATATTATTCCTCCATGCCTTAGTTTCTCTTTTCTAAAATGAAAACATTGGACTAGATGGTCTCTCTGGCTCTCTATGATCCCATGGCTTATTTTATTTGGACAAAAAAATTAAGACCAATTAATGGAAGTTGCAGGGAAGATTTTTGGTCAATAAAAAGGAAAACTTGTTAATGATTGGGATAGTTCCAAAACAAAATGGGGTGACTCCAGAGGTAGTGAGTTACTCAGGCATAGAGATCTCCAAATAGGTGATAGATAAGCATTTCTGGGGGATATTATAGATATTGGATTCATGCTCACAGTGAAAGTTAGGTTGAATAACTTTGGGTTCCTTTCCAATTCTATTGTATTATCTATAGGATTATAGATTGAAAGCCAGATAAGACCTTTAGAGGTTTTCAAGTCCAATTCCTATATTTTAAAGATGAGGAAACTAAGACTGAGAAGGTAAGTGATTTGACCAATTACACAATCTTAGGCAGTCTTTGACTCCAGGTCCAATATCTATCCATTCTAACTACTTGGCCAAGTGGATAGAATATTAAGGTCAACTTGAATTTGGATCCTGCCTCAGATGCTTACTACCTCTGTGGTCCTTACTGATCTCAGCCTGTAAAATAGAGGCAATACCTCTTAGGGTTTCTGTGAAGAGCAAATGAGATAACACATTTAAAAAAAAAAGGATTTTGCTAGCCTTGAAACACTGTTTAATGCTAGCCATGATTATGCCAGGTCATTTCTCTTTGAGACAACCTGAGTACATTTTTTCCCTCATAATCACAATCTAAACAAATGATAGAAAGCAATTTTACTAAGTGCTGAGCTTAATCATTTGGCTTGCACCTATGGATCTGGAGGGCTCCAATGAATTATTTAATCATGCTAAGTGCCGGAAATTCTCTGATTCCCTAGGGGAAGATGTTTCTTGTGAGGATTGGTGGGTGGCTTTCAGAATCATTTATTTGTTCTGGGAAATCCATTGTCCTCTGTAGATCCCTGCTGACATGGTCATACAGATTCTTCATCTCAGAGGAAGTTTGTTCTCCTCATTAGCAAAATCAACATAGAGCAGTTCTACTGGGGAGGGGAAGGAATGATAAATAGCTATTTCTTGGAGCCAATGATTGAATGAGATCTTCTCGGTCAAGAGGCCAAACTGTAGTTGGGTAGCTCAGGTAGTTGGAGCACTGATCTGATATAATTAAAATTCTTTCTTTATACATTTAGCTTTCCCAATAAAAGCTAACATAAAAGGTTTATCAAGCACTTTATATAATTGCCTCCTTTGATCCTTAGGGCACTGGCTAATAGGGTCATAAGATATTGAACCTGCCCCAGTCATGTAGAAATCTTTCTGCCTTTAATTTCTTTACCTATAAAATGAAGAGGTCTTTCCAGATCCACATCTATGACTTTATATCCCCCCATTTTACAGAGAAGGAAATAAGAGTTTCAGAGAAATTTGCATTTCTGAGGCAGAAATAGAATCCCATTCTCATCTGATTTCAAGTCCATTGCTTTTTCTGCTTTTATTGTTGTTGTTGTGATTTTTTTAAAAAAAAATTATGTCTGAGTCTTTGTGACTCCTTTTGGAGCTTTCTTGGCAAAGATATTAAAAAGGTTCGTCATTTCCTGCTCTAGCTCATTTGACAGATGAGGAAACTGAGGCAAAGTGACTTCTCCAAGGTCATACAGTTAGCATGTGTCTGAGGTCACATTTGAACTCAGGCCTTCCTGATTACAAGCCTAATGCTCTATCCACTGTGCCACACTTTCTACTACATCACCAATAAATACTCATTATTTGACTGATTTTCTCTGACAATAACTAATTTTGTAATCTTGAGCAAGTGAGTTAACCTTCCTAGCCTCATTTTGGAAGTGAGAGGGTTCTAAATGATTTTCAAGGATTATTCCCAGTTTGAAATCTATGATACTATGATGGGAAATTCTGTTTTGCAAATACATGCCATCATTCACTAGGAAAAGAATGGATTTCTGTTCACAGGTCATTGCCAATCCATCAATACTACAGGGAAATCAAACCCATCATATTCCCTACTTACAGAAAGGTCAACATCACATTCAAGGAAGACTACCATATTATACAGAGTGTGACTATATGGAAATAGAATTGATTCCACAAGTCACATGAAAATTAATCTCATTACTTAATAATCACACCTCACCAAATTGATGCTGTAATAGCCAGCCTGATGATTGAAATTACTTATTTATGATGCAATTTGGGAGATAAGACAGTTTAGGGGAAAACATACTACAGCAAAGCCAGGGAACCTGGATGATGGTGCTTAGCTTTAACACAATGTGCATGGGCCAGTTGTTTTATCTTCCTATCTCCAAGCTCAAAAATGATTAGATGATAACAATCATGGCTCACATTTCTATAAATCTTCAAGGTTCCAAAATGTTTTGCATATATTATCTCCTGGGGTCCCTGAGGAATGTTGGAGCTATAAAATTAAATGATTATCTGTGAGTTATTCACAGATGCCCCTGAATGCTTAAAAACAATGTTACAGCATCACAGCTTCTCCAAGTTTGAAGGAAGATCAGAATCCTTTTCTATTGTCCCTGGAAATGATTACTTTTGCAACATTACCAATAAATGATCATCCAATCTTTGTTTGAAGGTTTTCAGTGAAAAGTAACCCATCAAATGCCAGTTCTGCAACTTAGTTCCTGAGTGATCTTGGGTCAATCACATAATTTTTATTTCCTCATCTGTAAAATGAGTTTCTAGCCATAAATTTATATTCAATGATCTAAAAGTCAGCCATAAATCTAAATGCAAATAAGTTTTTTTTTGTGAGGGGCAAATGCTAACAACTATGGAGACTAGGGTCATGATTAAAGCATACATGTTCTCAAAAGATAATATGATGGAACTGAGCAAGATGTCTTCCATAAAGTCTTTACTATGTCTAAATTTCTAGTCTTTGTCCAAGATAACCTGCTCTATTTTTGAACATTTAGCACTCCTAAGTTTTTTTTCCTTAATATCAGTTTGAAACATTTCACCAATTATGGTGCCTTTATATAGAAACTATCTGACTAATCAGTGTCAGATATGGCACCCAAGATTGAGCACAATCTTCCAGGTATGGTCTGCTTAAAGCATAGTATAGTGCTCTAGTCATCTGGGCTTTAGAATATAAGTTTCTTGCCAGTTGGGGATATTTTTTTAAATTTCATCTGTATTCTCAGAGCCCAATATTCTGCTTAGCAAATAGCTGGCAATTAATAAATATGCAATTAATTGACTGGGCACTCTGCCTCTCAATGTAGCATAAGATGTCATTCACTTTTTTGATAATCATGTCATATTGTTGATTCACATTAATATTACACGGATTTTTCAAAGACCCTTCTTCACAACTATTCTTTGGCATAGTAGTTCTACAATTCCCATTCCCATTTTGCAGATGAGGAAACTGAGACTCACAGAGTAGTTTGTCCATAATTATATAACTACCAAGACAGTGAAATAAGGCAGGAAGAACTTGACAGAATGAGAAGTTTATAAAATGTTCTACATCACTACATTAAGCAAATGAGCTAGTGAATCTTGCAGCAAATATCAGGTTTAGTTCTCACTTTTTAATTAGGATGAGATTCTGGTTGGAAAAAAATCAGAAACACAAATGTCTATGATAGCCTAATTAATGCATAGGGCTTCATAAGTGGATTCCTAGGTGTCTGGATTGGGATTTCTCACTGATTCATTAGCATTGTCATACTTGTTTATAAAGTACTTGAAGCTGACTGTTCTTCCCTCCATCCCCCTGGAAACCTGGTAACAAGGTCATTTATCACACCCAGGCTCCAATCTGGAGTCCATGAAATTGTCTGATGTAAAGTTATATTCCTTTTGGAAACCATTTGGAAATGTCCAGATCTCAGATGGGGAAGTGCAGAGAGGGAGAAGGATTTTTGAATACCAATCCATCAATATAGAGTTCTTAATATGGAATCTTTAAACTTTCTTTTTTGACAATTGTATTTCAGTATAATTGATTTACTTTGTAATCTTCTGCATTTTATTTTATTCATTTAAAAACATGATTCTGGGAAAGGGTCCATATTCTTCATCAGACACTAACCAAGGAGTCTAGGATACACAAAAATGTTTAAGAATCCTTAGGCTACAGTTTTTAAAAAAATCAATAATAATAATAATAAATATAATAATAATACATCTATGAAGATAAGAAAATGTTCTCTGGAATGAGAGATGAAAGAAATAATTTTGAGAGGTTAAGTTTAACCTAGAAGATAGAATTCATAAGAATAAAAACAAAAGAGGGAGATTTTGTTTTAGAATATCAATAAAAGAAAATACTGTTTTAGAATTAATTTATTTTCTCTTAACCAGATAGAAAGGACAGTGGGACATGAGAGAAGCAGGGCATAGGAGAAAGAACATTGAATTTGGAATAATTAAATTCAACTTAACATTGCTGTGACAATATCTACCAAAATAAAATGTTTTGCTTTTCTTATTAGGTCCTCATCTTAGTTCAGTCCCTCAACTTCTCTCAGCTGGATTACTCCAATAGGCTTCTAATGGCTCTCCCTTTTTCCCAATTTTTCTATTTTCTAGCCCATCCTCTTTACACAACTACCAAATTAGAATCCCAAAGACCAGGTTTTATTGCATCGCTCCTTTTGCTCAATGATTCACGGTAAATTTAAGTGTCTCCCTATGGCCTCTAGGATAAAATACACATCTGTGCAGTACTTAAGGCCTCTCACAATCTGGCTCCAGCCTCCATTTCTGGACTCATTACACATTATTCCCCATTCACATACTAGACTCCAGCCAAAATAGCTGTTCCCCATCTGTGGTGTTCTATCCCCCACCACTGTGCCCTAGCCTGGCTCTTCCCTGTTCCTAGAATGTCTTCCATGCTCTCCTCTTCTTCTTGAGATTTATAATTCCTTTCACAGCTCAGTTTGTCACCTCCTACATGAAGATTTTCTTGATTATACCCCTCACCTCTGACCTTACCAATAATTTTTCTTCCTTCTATTTTGTCGTCATTTCAATTGTGTCCAATTCTCTATGACCCCACTGAGGGGTTTCTTAACAGAGATATTGGATAGTTTGCCATTTCCTTCTCCAGCTCATTTTTTAGATGAGGAAATGGAGGTAAATAAGGTTAAATGATTTTCCCAAGGTCCTACAGCTAGTAAGTCTCTGAGGCTATATTTGAATTCAGAAAGATGAATCTTTCTGACTCCAGACCTAGCATTCTATCCAGTGGGCCACCTATTTAAGCTGTATGAAGGTAGAGTCTACTTTATTTTTGTGTTTATATGGTCAGCATTTATCATAATGCCTAGAGATATTTAATAAAAACTTTAAAAAAATCTTTAAATCTTAAAAAATCTTAAAAAAAAAACGATATGAGAATACCATCTATCTTTCTTCTCTAGACTGTCCAAGGATTTTTCTTTCTTCCTTTCCTCCCTGTAAATAGCTTTGGAGAATGGTAAAAGCCTAAACATAGGGTACTTTAGAAGCAGCAGAAATCATAGCCCCAGCTTCCTAATGCTCTATACTTCAACTAGACTGGTTTTCCTGTCATTCTGAATACAGGTAGCATTGTTTGCATTTCAGGATTTCTGTCCTGTGTCTGTGATGTATTCCCAACTCACTCAAGCCTCTTAACACCCCCCATTTATGTCCAAACTCTACTCAAGATCCATGTTTCTATAATAAAACTGTGTCTTTCTCAGTTACCATTATTTTCCCTTCTAAATATTTGCCTTGGTTTTCTTTCATATGTACTCACTTACATGCTGATTTAGAGAGCTGGTTTTAAAGCAAGGAATATCTGACTTTTACGGATTCAACTCAGACACTTACTAGCCATGGGACACTGAGTAGCTCACTTAGTTTCTATCTCAGTTTCCTCATCTGTAAAATGATGACAATAACAGTATCTACCTTTTAGGATTGTTGTGGGAATAAAATGAAATGTTTGTAAAGTGTTTTGCAAACCTTAAAATGCTTTATGAATGATGATAATGATTATTATCACTAACAAAATGATTTATGAATTAGTAATTAATAAAGCGAGTCCATGGTCACTTATGACTGGAATAAAGAAATCAATTTCAAGTAAAAAAAAGCAACCATTGAAGAACATTTGGAATATGTTCTTAGCCCTCTGTTCCCTTGGTTACAGCATGCCCACTTCTGGTAACAGAGGGTAAAAGGGCATCAGGAGGTTGCTATGATTTAGTGTGGTTTAATGGAAATCCAACTGGATTCAAAGTTAGGAGAACCCTGAAGTTGAATCCCTTCTCTAACATTAGTCCTGTGATATCTGGAAAGTTTCATAAAATTCCAAAGCTTCATTTTTTTTTTTAATCTCTAAAATGGGTCTCCTAAAACCTGTAGCAATCTAAGTAATAAAAAATATGATGAATACAGAGAAGCCTTGAAAGACTAATATGACTAAACTAAGCAGAACCAGGAAGTTAATATATATAATGACTACAATAATGATAAAAGAAAAAACACTTAGTCCATCAATAAATTAGTCAAAAAAGTAATGATTAAGCCCTTATAATTTTGTACATAGTAGAAATGATAACATAAGGAATGGCCAAAAAATAATCTGCCCTCATGGGAACTTATATTCTTTTTTTTTCTCAGCAGACTAGAAGAGAGGATTCAATATAAAATTATTTTCCATTTCAAGAAAATCTACATAATAAATAGTAAATTTTTTTTTTCAAAGCTACCCAGATTTTCTTTGCTTCCTTCTTGGGATTCTTTTGTTCTCTGTTTTGAACTTTTTAATTCATCCCCCCATACCATAAAGAAGGCTATAATTAATTGAGGATATATATTTTACATATATATAATATCTATAAACATATACACATATATAGCATATACACTTATACATATATAAGTAAGAGGGTACTATGAGTATTTTCTCCTATCATCTGTTTTTCTGAAGGTGGATAACATCTTCCTTCAAAGATCCAAGTCTTGCCATGTTTTTCTAAATTAACCAGCTCATCATTTCCTATATTATAGCAATATTTCAATTCAGTAATATCCTGTCTGAGAGATTATCTAAGAAAATTCCCCTCACCTCCATTTTTTCTGCATTCCTTCTATTCTTGGCTATATATGTTTTATTTATACAAGAAAATTTTAATTAAAAGTAATCAAAATTATCCTTTTTAAGCTTCAATAATGCTCTCATTTTATAATCTAGTTTAAGATCTAATACTGCTTCTTCAAAAATCTTACATTCTGGTTAAGGAGGCAGCACATATGGATGTTGTATATTTATCCATAGGTATATATGGATAATATATGGATTGGAGATAATTTGATAAGGGAAGTCTCTATGAACATCTTTGGAACAGGACATGGTCTCTTGGAGAAGGTAGTTTTTGAGCTGAATGTCGAAGGAAACTTGAAAATCAAAAACACTAAGGTGAAAGTGAGGAAACAGAGCTTTCCAGGCCTGGGAAGAAGGGTATTGTATGTAAAAGATATAACAAAAAGATCAATGTAGCTAGATTGTAGAATGTGTTATAGAAGAGGCTGGAAATACAGGGAGAATTCCAGTTATAAAAAGCATAAATGCCAAAGGATTTTACATTTTATTCTGGAGGTGTTAGAGAGATACATATCTTATTAAGAAAGGGAGTATGTGACAGAGTCATATCTACATGTTAAAAAACTCATCTTGGTAACTGAATAGGAAGTAGTTTGAAATGAAGCATGGAGACCAATTAGATTATTTTGATAATCCAAGTTAGAAGTGATGACAATCTGAATTAGGATTGTGATGGTATGAATATAAATATGTATATACATACACACACATATATATATATATATATGAAAAATTAGAAATGGTAAGGAGAAGAAGAAGGAGAAGAAGAAGAAGAAGAAGAAGAAGGAGAAGAAGAAGAAGGAAGAGGAAGAGGAGGAGGAGGAGGAGGAAGTAAAGGAAGAGAAAGAGAAGGAGAGTTCTATAGGTGTAAGTCACTGAACAGAATGTTGAACTTGTTTAATGTTTTTATCAATTTATTTGAGTTGTTTTTTCCTCTTTTTCATATTCTTTATTTTAAAGGATATTTTGTTAGAAAGAATAGTCTTCTGTGAAGGGAAAAGGAAAAAAAAAGATATATTCTGAAATGTAGGTAATAGAAAAACAAGATATCAATAAGAATATATTAAAAATATACTTGTAGTGCTTACCTCACAGCATTATGAGGAGCCAGTAAGATAATATATGCAAAATACTATCAGTTTCATTTGCTGTTACCAAGATGTCTAGTTTACCTTGCTGCCTAAGCTAGGAAGTTTTGTTACTAAGGCAAAATAAGGAATTTGAGATAGATGACCTCTAAGCTTCTGTACAGCCCTAAGTCCATAATCTTATGATGAAAACATCCTAAGACCTTTGAACAGTGTAAGATCTGAGGCAGCCAGGTGGTGCAGCGGATAGAGCACTGAGCCTGGAGTCAGGAAGATTTGAATTTAAATATGATCTCAGATTATAAAGGGTTGTTGTGAAGATCAAAACATTTAGCACAGTTTCTGGCACAAATTAGTTGCTGTATCAATGATTATTTCCTTCCCTCATTCCTCTTTAAATCTAATAAATGCATTATTTATTGACTGGCATTTTCAAAGATTGATTCATTTCTGTGTTCTTGATCAGGGCTGGGGTGTCCACAGGACATTAACTTCATCCAGGTTAATGGCATTAATAGCTGATGGGGAAAAAGGGGTTCCCTCCAGGCATCCCCATTTATCTGTATGCTAAGACCACTGGTGAGTCAATCTACAGAGAAATTTTAATAGGATAACTTCCTAGCTTGGACAGCTCTTTGTGAAGATCCCTCTCTAGGCTGGGGCACAAGTCCTTTTCTTCTCAATTGACCACTTGACAACCCAAGGTTATGGGGAGTCATTTGTACTTGTATGACCCCTATTCATCTTTGTAACACCCACAATGCTTAGTAAAACCCTTCCCAAATCACAGCTCAATAAATGTTTGCTAAATAAATAACACAACGTTCCAACAATGACATAAATAAATAAACACCCCTGTATTAATCGCTGCTCTTACTTGTCCCGTAAAAGTTTTTTTTGGTTGTTGTTTTTTGGATTTTTTTTTTTTTGCAAGAAGACCTGTCCTAAAACCAGACTAAGAAATATTTGTGGTAAAGAGGAAAAGAACAGTGGCCTTGGAGTCTCTGTGAACTGAATTCAATTCCAGATATATCACTTTCTCCCCCATGGAACCACACAGAGCCTCAGTTTTCTTAGATCATATGATCAATAAAGATTTCTAACTTTGAAATTTTATATTCTATGGACAAACATTGTCTCTAGTGGTTTGGGTAAGTTAGAAGAAGAAGAAGAAGGAGAAGAAGAAGGAGGAGAAGGAAGAGGAAGAAGAGGAGGAAGAGGAAGAAGAGGAGGAGGAGGAGGAGGAAGAGGAGGAGGAGGAAGAAGAGGAGGAGGAGAAAACCTATTTGTATAAAAATATTTATAGCAGCTCTTTTTGAGGTGACTAAGAATTGAAAATCAAAGAGGATGCCCATCAGCTGCTAAACAAACTGTGGTATATAAATGCAATTGAATATTAATGTGATATAAGAAATGATAAGCAAATCTGGCCTCAGACACTTAACACTTCCTGGCTGTGTGACCTTGGGCAAGTCACTGAACGCCAATTGTCGCAGCCAAAAAAAATGACAAGCAAGATGATTTCAGAAAAATTTGTAAAGATTTCGTGTACTGATGGGAAGTGAACAGAATCAGGTGAACATTGAACACAATAACAGCAACATTGCACAATGAAAAACTGTGAATGACGGCTACTCCAAGCAATTTACAGTGATCCAAGGCAATCAAAAGGAATAATGATGAAGGAAGAACTGATATTGAATACAGACTGAAGTATACTATTTTTCCCTTTTTTTCTTTCATTTGAGTCTTCTTCTATAAAATGACTATTATGAAAATGTTTTACATAATTGCACATGTATAATCTATATCTAATTGCTTACTATCTCAGAGAGGGGGGAGGGCAGAAAAGAAGTAAGGGAAGGATAGAATTAGGAACTCAAAACTTAAAAAACAAATATTAAAAGTTGTTTTAACATTTAATTAATTGAAAAAACATTAAATTAATTATGAGTAAAGGGGCAGCTAGATAGTGCAATAAACAGAGTGCAGGACCTGGAGTCAGGAATACTTAAGTTCAAATGTGACCTCAAACACTTACTAGCTGTGTGACCCTTGCAAGCCACTTCTCCTTTATCTCAGTTTTGTAATCTATAAAATAAACTGGAGAAGGAAATGGCAAATCACTTCATTATCTTTGCCAAGAAAACTCCAAATGAATCATGGAGAGTTGGACATGACTGAAATGGCTAAACAACAAAGTTAGGATGATGGGTACTGTGCGTGAATGCAAGAATATCATGAATTTTTTGTCTTCTAAGAACTTCCAGTCTAAGGGGAAGGTGTAATGCTTTGAACACTTGGATGGATGTGTGATGAGAATGTGGATGAGAATCCATCTAAGATAATTTTGCCCTTGTTGCAAATCACAGCCCTTCCATGTTTTTTTTTCTTCTCATCTTCTAAATCTTTTATTCATATCTTCCTCATCATTCTTCCCAAGGAGTTCTAGACAATATGTTTTTCCTGACCTTTTGCTAGATCTTTTGGTATTGTGTGATACTAACAGGCCAACTTTAGATTGTCTCTTTCTCTTGTAACATGACCATCCACCTTACTTTCTGGTAATATTTGATAAACTCATGAAAAGGTACACTTTCTAATACAAGATAATTTTTGATAAGTTTCAAGTGAGTGGTCTAGACAAGAATCAGACTTTGAAATGTGTGTAAGATTCAGTCAGTTGGAAAGGAATAAGGAGGAAATTAGTAAACTATTATGGTGAGGAGGTACTAGCAGAGGTAAATAGGTGAAAGGAAGACCATTATCCTAGACCTAAGTTTAAATCCCTTCTTAGACAATTATTATCTCACAAAAGTATAGATTTAGATCGAGGAGGGACCTTAGAATAACATTATTAACTGACATTTTACACATTATCTTTGATAATGTGTAAATTTTTTGAGATTATATAATTCTGTGAAGGCAAAAGCAGCGAGAAGTAGATCATTAAGATGTACTCTTTGCAACTCAGTAAAGTTAGCTGCCTTTCCCATGGTTCTTAATGATTTCTGTCATTGATACCAACATTGTGGTACTCTGGGTTCATGGAAGGTGGACCCTAATTTTGAGGTAGGTACTGTTATCCTAATTTTAAAAATGGGGAAATGGACTGCTAGAGAGGATAAGTAAGCTACTCAAGTTCACACAGATATGGAGATATAATTTAGACTCAGATCTTCTCAATTATGAGTCCCCAAATCTATATATTGAGACATCATCTTTCCTCTAACATTAGATCGAACCCAACTTTTTCAGGATACAGATGATGAAACTGAAGCTTAAAGACATTGGTTAGGTGACTTGCTCAGGCTATATAAGTAGTATCTGAGGCAACATGGACAAGTCATTTAATTTTTTTCAGCCTCAATTTCTTTATTTGTAAAAAGGGGATAATCATATCTGTAACACTTATCTTAATATAGGTCAACCTGAAAGCACTATAATGAAGGCCAATTATTATTATTAAATAAAAAGATAAATGTGAGTGTTTCCTATTACAAAGTTTTACAAGTTAGATATATTATGGTTGGTTCTAGAGACAGAAGTCAGAGCAGTGGGTGGATGTGGGAGAGAGATAGATGTGGATTGGACGGAAAGAGGAAATAAAAAGATGCTAACAATACTATTTCAATGTAGGATGAGTTGTCACTCAAAAGGAGATTGTCTCATTAGAGACTTTCTCACAAAAGCTGGATGACATCTTTCAGGTATCAATAATAATAGTCATTAAACATTTACTAAGTATCTACTATGTGCCAGGCACTGTGCTAAGTTATGGGAAGACAAAATATAAATAAGAAGAAAGATTGATACCTACCCTAAAGGAGCTCAAGGAAGACAACTTACAAAAAAAATGAAAGGGAAATGGAGGGGAAGAAACTCTTTGCATGGCATGGGGTCATGATAGGAAAGTCCAAAGAAGTCCAAAAGCAGTGTAACTGATGGGAAATGAGGAGAAGGATGTGCTGATTTTTCTCTTTATGTTGTTTTTCCTTGGTTATTGAAAATGACCACACAAAAGGGAGTTCATCCCATGACATGCAAGTGAGCTAGATTTGAGTGAGGGAGGACTGTGCAAAGTTAGCAATTCTCCACCAGAACCATCTGGGTACAGTGACTAGATACAACTGGAGATGGCACTGGATGCAGAGGGAGACACTGACTGTTTTTTTAGACTTAGGTCTTTAACAGGTTTCAGTTTGACTTAAGCAATGACTATTCAGTGATGATGGAGCTCATGATTCTCCATATAAACAGAAAATTCAATTGGAGAAGTGTAGGGTAGTCATAACACATGAATATCAAAGTTGATTCAGTCTTATAAGGTAAAGGGATTTTTCACTGATGATGGGTTATGGGTGTAGGTATATTATAGAGAGATTCTGAGTCAGGTATGAGTTGGATGAAAAGTCTTCCTACATCTCTTCCAACTTAGCTGCATTGTCCATGACTCTTCATGATATCTGAAAATGATCCCACCAACTACCAACAGTGGCTAGGATTTCTAGATTTGTGGAACATGTTCCCTCACTGTGTATAACTTCCCCAAGGTTCCCTTAACAGTCATTCATTCCACAACTATTTACTCAACAGAGTATGTGCAAAGTATTGTGATAAGTGCTTTAGATAAGTCAATCAATAAATATTTATTAAATACCTACTATGTGCTAGGAACTGAATGAATGTGAAGAAGTTGGAGATTTGAGTCCTGTCTTTAGGGAGCTTAAATTTTAGTTAGCAAGATAAGCCATGTATAATAATAGGACTAGGAAAAATGCTAATTTCCTCGGTACCTAGGAGAATGTGAGCTTCTGAGGGAAAGAGAACACATGTGCAAAAATGTTTGTGGCAGCCCTTTGTGTAGTGGCTAGAAACTGGAAATTGAAAGGATGCCCATCAATTGGAGAGTGGCTGAATAAATTATGGTATATGAATGTTATGGGATATTATTGTTCTGTGAGAAATGACCATGAGGGTAATTTCATAGAGACCTGGAGAGACTTGCATGAACTGATGCTGAGTGAAATGAGCAGAACCAGGAGATCATTATATACGGCAACAACCATACTGTAAGATGATCAATTCTGATGGACATGGCTCTCTTCAACAATGAGATGATTCAAATCAGTTCCAATTGTTCAATGATGAAGAAAGCCACATACACCCAGGGAGAGGCCTGTGGGACCTGAGTGTGGACCACAACACAGCATTTTCACTTTTTTTGTTGTTTGCTTGCATTTTTTTTATCCTTCTCAGTTTTTTTTTCTTGATCTGATTTTTCTTGTGCATCAAGATAACTCTATAAATATGTATACATATATTGGATTTAATATATATTTTAACATATTTAACATGTATTGGACTACCTGCCATCTAGGGGAGGGAGTGGAGGAAGGAGGAGATAATTTGGAACAGAAGGCTTTGCAAGGGTCAATGTTGAAAAATTACCTATGAATATGTTTTGTAAATAAAAAAGCTTTAATATATATATTTTGGCTGAGGCAATTGGGGTTAAGTGACTTGCCCAGGGTCACACAGCTAGGAAGTGTTAAGTGTCTGAGATCATATTTGAACTCAGGTCCTTCTGACTTCAGGGCTGGTGCTCTATCCACTGCACCACGTAGCTACTTCTTTTAATAAAAATTACATATAAAAAAAGAAAGAATGTGAGCTTCTGAGGGTCAGGAACTATTTTTTGCTTAACCCAGGAATTGGTTATCTAGTAGACAATAAATGCTCATTATCTGACTGGCTCTGCCCTGGTTAGAGGACATTTGGAATATACTGTCCAGTTTTAATAGCTACATCTTAGGAAGGACATTGATAAGTTGAAAAGTGTCCAAAGGATGACAACCAAGATGGCAGAGGGTCGAGAAGTCATATCATTGGAGGCTCAGTTCAAAGAGATGGGAATGTTTAGCTTAAAGAAGCTTCAACTGTCTTCCAGTATTTGAAAGGCTGTCATATGGAAGAAGGAATACAATTGTTCTGCATAGCCCCAAGGGGAGAAATAGGAGCTAGGAGTGCAAACTGACAAGGTGTAGACATAAGCTTGATATAAGGAAAAATATCTTTCTGACAATGAGAACTCTGCAAAAGTAGAACCAGCAGCTTTGGGAGGTAATAAATTCGTTCTCCTAGACACTTTTAAGCAAGGACTGGATGAGAAAGAGTCAAAAACTGTGTTGTAGAAAGATTTCTTTAGATATGGATTGGACCAGAGGCCTCTGAGGGTCCTTTCTACTTCTGAAATTCTGCAGTTACTACTGTACAAGGCAGGAACTGAGAAATATCAAATGATTGGGATAAAAAATGAGTGGGACAAAAAAAGAGAGTTCATTTAAGGCTGGAGTGATCTGGTGCATTTTCCTAGAGCTGATGACCTTTGAGGTGAATGACTTTCAACAGAACCTCCTGTCATCATTGAAAAAGACCCAGATCCATGTCAAAGGACCTTGATTCAAATCTGATTCAGTCATTCACTTTCTGTGTAACCTCCAGTAATTAATTTCATCTCCAAAGGTCCTAGTACCTTTATTTGTAAAATGAAGGATTTGATCTAATACCCTTTCAATTCTAAAGTAATTTGATGACCTCAATTGCATTTATTGATCCTTTTACTCTAGATTTGATTTAGAATGAGTCAGTAAGATCCAAATTACAGGACCAAAGGCAGAGCTGGGAGAATATTGTATACATTGAGGTAATAATTGAGAAAAAAATATGGAAATCCATATGCATGTTTCTTTTTTCAGCCTTCCAGAAAAACAAGTTTTTTTTTCTAATAGGAATCCTCTAAGTTACAAGTGCTCCTTCTCCACCTCATTGCTTTGTATTTGTTTTGATATACATTTTGCATATACTTCATGTAAGTGTATATTGTCTGCTCTCATTAAGCTCCATTAAGTAGGGACTAATCCATTTTTATCCCTATATGCCCAGTGCCTAAAACATAATAATCACTTAAGGGAAAAGAATAGATATGTAGATAGCATCTATTATGTGGCAGACACTGCTAAATGCTCTACAAATATTATCTTATTTAGTCCTTCCAACAGCCCTGGGAGGCAGGTACTGCTATTAGCCTCTTTTTACAGTTGAGGAAACTGAGGTAGGCAGAGATTAAGTGACTTGGCCAGGGTCACACAGCTAGGAAGTGTCTGGGGCTGTATATGAACTCGGGACTTCATGACTCTAGGCTCAGTTCTCTAGTCATTGATCCATCTAGGTGCTCACAATGAAATATGATTATGGTTTGATTTATTTTGTGAAAACTACTGAATAAGTCATTGACAATAAGTCAGTGCTTGGAAATTGGATGACCTTTTTCTTAGGTCTGTATGTGGGCTCTTTCTTCATGAATGACATCATCGTATCTTTAATTTAGCACCATTCATTCATTCAATACCTAATGACTTTTAGAACACACACACCTACATGTGAGTGCACACTCCCATAGAGCCAATCTGTTTTTTTCTTGACATTATATGCCATCCCATAAGAGAATTCCTCATCCCATTCCTCTTCCATTCAAATCTTGTGTTAGATACTTCCTAGCTAAGTGGCCCTGGCCAAGTAATTTCCTCCCATCTCCCTCTTTACTGTTTCCTCTCCATTATTTTTCTGTCTCTTATTGTTCCATCTCTTTCCCTGTCTGTTTCTTCTGTCTCAATACTTTCTCCCTCTCTCTCCCTCCTTCTCTCCCTCCTCTTCTTCCTCCCTCCCTCCTTTCCTCCTTCTCTCTTTCTTTCTTTCTCTCTCTCTCTCTTTTGCTTTCCATCTCTGTCATTCTGTCTCTTTTGTCTGTTTCGATTTGTCTGTGTTTTTATTTGCCTCTATCTTTTTGCTTGTATCCATCTCTCTCTCTGTGTGTCTCTCTCTGTGTGTCTCTCTGTCTCTGTCTCTTTTTGTGTGTGTGTCTCTCTCTCCTCTCTCTGTCTCTCTGTCTGTCTCTTCTCCTCTCTCTTCCTTTTTCTCTCTTCCTCTTTCCTTCTCTCTCTTTCTCTCTCTCTCTTTCTCTCTCTCTTTGTCTCCCTGTCTGTCTCTCTCTTTCAACATTTTCCTCTATTTCTGTTTCTGTCTTCTTCATAAACTTCCCTAAACCATGTACAACAAACCTATGTGGGAAAACAAGATCTTGGGTAACCCTGAAGGTTCTTACAGATGGAACATTAGTAGGAGGAGCTGCCAGCTACTTTCCCACCAACTCCCTTCATGCTGGAGACATCATCCCCTTCTTTTGCCAGTTTAATAGCGGACCAGGGGTAAGATTCTCTGGAGGCTCAGTGACATAATTATTATCTATGGTCTCTGCTTTAACTAGGAGAAAACATCATGGCCTGAATCTGCCTGATTCCAAATGCCAGTGTGTGCCCACATGCAGCCCACAACTGGGCCTACAAATGCTCTAGGTCCTATTGCTGTTGTCAGGACCACTGGTGCTGACCCACTTGGGGCAGAAAGCTGGCTTGGAGCAGGGCTCTGAGGTTTCTATCTTTGGAACTGTTTCTCACTCTCTCACTGCTGCCCTTTGCCTTCCTTCTTTCCTTAGCTAGAATTGAGGAAATATATGTATATATATATATATATATATATATATATACATATACACACATGCATACATATATACACATATACCTATGAACAAATATATTTATGTATATATACACACGTAACATATTTTTATAAGTACATTTTACAATATAGGCTATATATTTCTAGATAAATATGAATGTATATATTCATATTGATAACATATTTATTTAAATATAAAATATATTACATTACATATATTTATATATTCAGCTTCACATTTTAATCTGGTACGTGGTCTAGAAGTTCTACCTCCTGCAAATCTGGAAAATAAACCATACAACAGATGGGCCACAAAAAGTTTACAACATGTGCAGTGTGGGAGGTAGAGCAGCTTTGGGCAAAAAGCAGAAGCCTGGGATTTGGAGAACTCTGAGTTTTAGTCTTTGCACTTGTTTGTTTGTTTTTCAGAATTGTAGACAAGTTAATTCATCTCCTTGACCTCTTCTTGGTCATATATCCATATAACCTATCATGATTATTATTTAGGGGGCAGCCACTAATCAGAATAATATTTGACTGATAGGAAGCAGCATCTGAATATTTAATATGACTGTCTTGGTTATTTACATCCATTTTTTTAAAATGGGGGCACTTTATTTGCAGAAAAGCCAAAACTTTTTCAGGAATTGCAAGGCTAGAGGACAGAGATTGGTATCAGGAAGCCCTGGGTTTCAAATACTTATTATTATGCAATTCTAGGCTATTTGTTTAACTTTCTTTATCCTCAACTTCCTCAGCTCAATTACTATCCCCCATTATTAATGGAATTATATAATAAATAAGTAATCATTAAGATTCACATAATTGTAAATACATTTCCTTCTTTATCAGGCAACATGACAGAATCAGCTCTAGTGCTGGAAGGCACCATAACCATCATCAGTTTCAATCTTTTCCTTTTACGATGAGGGGACTGAGACCCAGAGACAAATCACTTACCCCAAATCATGAAGCAAATCTTAGAAAATGGAACTTAAACCAAAGTTAGAGTCATTTTTATGACATTGTCTCTGTGTGTATATACATACACACAAACACACACATATTATACATATTATATTATAATGTATATACATTATTTTATATATTACACATATATTATAATGTTTGTATATATATATGCACAGACATAAATATATGTATACATATATATATACACAATACATAAACACACACATAAATACACATGTGTGTACACATACATACATATACATATATGCAAGTATATATGTGTGTGTATGTGTGTGTATATATATATATATATATATCATACCTCATTATATATATATACACATATATACTATATGTGTATATATATATATATATATATATATAATGAGGTCAGAGTAGCAATTCCTAGTTCAAAATAATTATGTGACAAATTCACAATGTCTGTTTTCTTTGCCAAAAAGAATATTTATTTAGAAGAGGTTCCAGACAAAACGAAAGAGGTAAAGTAGGCACCCGAAGTAGGAAATATGAAATAGATTTGGGAGAGCCATAGGGTTACCAAAGAAAGGAGTTTGGAAGAATCCATTAAAGGAATACACCATGAAGTGGGAGTACTCCATTGACTAGCAGGCTAAATCTAAAGAGGAATTTAGCTCCTTAGAAGAGTTAGTTAGCTATAACAAGCAGAAAGATATCATGAGACTTGGTGGGGGAATGAGAGAAAAGACACAGAAGACTGTGGAAGGCTCACCCAAAAGGGGTTCAGCAAAGATGGTGTATATCATGGGCAGAGTTATAGGGGGCATTTAACCTCAGGGGAGGAGGGGAAGTACCAGGGAAGAATTTGGTAACTCAGAGGGAGGGATCAAGGAGTCAGATGGAATGCACCTGGCTGATGAGGTTGGTCCCATTCATGTCTAGAGATATGCTTATCAATATCTTAAAGACTGGTTAAAGATGCCCAGAGGTTGGAGAGATATACCAAGGAGACTGATAGAGATAATCACTGTACAATCAGGATAGTCTGGGATTTAATTATGCCTGATAATAGCCAGATGGGCTTCTTCTTGATATAGGAAGACAATAAGTTCAAAGTCCACATCATATATACAGATATTTGTGTACAGTATGTGTGTGTATAAATATACACACATACATGTATATGTACACACATATATATACATAGATATATTCTACATACAATTTGTATATATACATATATCTATCATGTATATGTCTATATGTCATTCTTATAAATATCAGGTTTTTGTTGTCATTTTTTTTACAGCAAAGGAATAAGACTGATCTTTGTTTAATCAATCAACCAATAAACATTTAGTAACTCCATATGCACCCAAAAATATGGCCAAAAAATAGTTAAATGAGATAAACCCTGATATAAAGTAAAACGGGCATCAATAAAACTGGAAACATTGGAGAAGCAGTGCTAGAAAATCGGCATCACATTGAACTCAGAGTGAGGAGGAGGAGATTTTAGTCCTGATTCAGATACTCCTTTTTTTTGACTCCAGGCAAATTATTTCAACACTCTGGTCCTCAAATGACCTTATCTGCAAAATGGGCTTAGAGACACTTGCATTACTTATTTCTTGAGACTTGGAAGAAGAAAATAAATCTTGATGTGCTAAAGTAATATGGGCCATCTTTGTGAACCCAACTTATCCTTAGTATTGGGATCTCCAGCCTGGGTTTTATAATATTTCTCATTATCACAGTGAAGTTATGAAATTCTTAATTATCTAAACAAAAATCATTTTAATTAAGTTTAATTTATGCAATGTAGCTCAAAAGGTCCACATGTGTAGGAGAGGATATTGAGAAATAAGTGAATGGGAGGATATCATACTTCCATTAAAGTTCAGAATTATCACCTTATTTCTGAGAAAAATGAAGATGATCATTTTCCTCTCTGTTTTTCCTGTTCTTGTGAAAATAGGAATGCCCTTTTTAATAGTGGCCAGGTATTGCGATGGTCACCAATTTGAAGAGAGAGGTCATTAAGAGCAGACCCCTCATTTTATAGATGAAGAAATTAATATATGGTGCCAGTCCCTGCCCTCAAGAAGCTAACATTCTTATGGGGAAAGACTACCTGAGAAGGAATTGAAGAGAGGGAAGGGGGTAAAGTCCAATCCAGAGGGTCCTTTTCAATTCTAAACCCCCATCCCCAATTACATTATTTCCTTGTTCTGGGTCCTAGCCTTCCATTTCTTCCATTTCAAATTTTATAATTTAAATTTCATTTCTCAATATTTCTTCAATTTAATTTTTATAACTCTATGAAAACTAAATCCCCATCCAATTTTCACACTATGTAAAGCCGTATTATGTTTGTTTTCCTCTGTTTCTTTGAAAGTGGATAGCATCATCTTTTATAAATTCAAGTCTTTCCATATTTTTCAAAATCCACCAAGTCATTTCCTATACCACAGAAATATTCCAACCATGTATTATCTAGTCATTTTAAATAGTCTAAAGCTGTATTGATTGATATGTTTGGCATATAATATGGTTTCCCTATTTTTCTCTTTTGATATTACTATTATTATTATTAATATTGATAAGATCCTAAGTCAGTAGGTGGGGTTGTCCAAAAAAACCTAAAATATGGATGAAATTACTGGCTGAGGCAAACAGGGAAGGGCACTTGATGGGGATTTTTTCAACTTTATTGCCTCACCCTCTGTGGAGGTCATGATTTGCCCCACCTTGTTCTGTTCAGTTAGAAATCCAAGTTATGTCAAATCCCTGAGGTTAAATTTCCCCTATAAGTCTGTGCATGACTCATGCCATCTTTTGTGAATCCCTTTTGGGTTAAGCCCATCATGCTGTTTAATCTTGTGGTGTCCTCCTTCCCCTTCCCCTATACTTCCTGGTATCTTTCCTCTCATCCCCCCACCACAGTGTCTTTCTCCTTACCCCCTATAGGTCATGGTATTTAACTATATGTTCTCTTAACTCTATTTCACATTTGCCATTCTTGGTGTCTATTTTACCTCTTCATTTTGTCTGTGACCTCTTCTCCTAAATAAACCTACTTTTTGCCAAAGAGAATGGTCATTATGAATTCTTCACATGATAGTATGTTCTTTGCCAAGAAAACCCCAAATGGGGTCATGAAGAGTTGAGCATGATTGAGCAACAATAATAAAGATCAACTAAATGAATATCCAATTGCTGATTGAGTTTTTCCAAATATCTCCCAGGTCTTAAAGATGATTACTAAGACATGATCCATGTGAAACAGATTTTCTCCCTACTTTCCTTCATAAAACTTTAGAAATTTTTTCTTAGATTTCTTGGATACCAGAATACTGGAAAATAATGATTTAGAGTTATTGAATCTCAGAAGTAGAAAAAATATTAAAGCTTATCTATTTTTGGTAAACTGTTCAAAATCTCTGAACTCAGATGATTCTCATCTAACTATTGTACAATATAATCTAGACAAAAAACTTCTTTGACTTCAATTTTAGAGAGCACCTGACTAAACTAGCATCAGTTTTTTCACCTTACTTATTGTTATAGGTAACATCATATCTTAGGAATCTAGGAATAGAATGAAAAAAACTTGAAACTATTTTAAAACTGCCTTGCCAACCATTGTTTGTTCTATAAACATCACCATCATTATGGTCCCTAGTGTTTTTTCTTCTTCAAGTTAAGCATTCCTTCATCTCATAACTGATTGGAATGACTTCTTGTTCCTTTACCTTTCTTTGGTGATATTTTCTATTTACTATTGTTTATATTGAGTATTGTCAATTGATCTTTTCTAAAAAATGGAGCCCAGCACTGAAGATACTCTAGATGTATTCTGACCATGACAAGTAGAATGAGACTGATTAACTTCTACCAATCCAGTCTGTGATCACATTAACATTTTTGGGGGTCTATCTTTTCCTACTCCCAGTTCACATTTTCCCTTATCCCCAGTGCTTTATCATGGGAATTGTTGTCCAACCACATTTTTTGCCATTTTTTACTTCTACAGCTGACTTTTTGAAGCTTATAGACATTCATCTCTATTTGAGAGAGTGCCTTACTGTGGTGTGGAGGGGACTGTCTTTGCCAATATAATGAAGCAGGAAAGGCTAAGAATATGGTCCTGGTTATAGATTATTAGTCCATCAGTTTCAGGACCAGCCCAGCTAAATCAAGAGAAGATTATTCCTGGGAAATAAATTATTTTTTGGAGGCAATCTGGATTAAATGACTTGAAAAGATTGAATTTGAACTCAGGTTCTCTTGACTCCAGGGTTAGTGCTCTAGCTATCATGCCATCTAGCTACCCCAATAATTTTTTTTAATTTTCAGCCAGAATGATTTATAAAGACTATTTATTAAGTGGAAAAAGAGCTGTGATCTGTGTTGATGAAAAAGAATTGAAACATAGGGTTGCAGATATGGAGCTGCAAATTTCTTTTGGGATTCTGTAATTCAATCACTTCATTTTATAGATGAGGATTTAAGGTCTACAAGATGTGAATCCTAAACTAGCTTATTCTCAGGAAATGCTAAAAGGACCTATACTGTTTGTATAGAATGATGTTTTGAGAAAAAGATGGGTATTTATTTGGTTTTCACAATAATGAAAATTAAATTAGAGAAATGAAGCAAATAGAAAAACGAAGAATCACAAGGACATCAAAGAATAATTAAGGATAGAGGTTAATCTTCCCCTTCTAGAATGTAAACTTTTTGGAAACAGGGACTGATTTTTGTGGTCTGGTGGCCAGAGATTTGAAAAAAATCAAACAAAAGGTTCCCTGCCCTCAGCCCTCCTCTGTTACCTTTCCCTTTCTAGAATATAAGCTCCTTTGGGGCAGGGACTGGCTCTGTAATGAGGGATGGAGATTTATGTCAAATAACTTTTGTTACATCCAACTAATGGGGAATTAAGGGAGGGACTTGTGCTTCTGGATAGGAATTAAAATGCTGCCTTTGGAGTTTCAAAGGTGAATCTATTTACCTAGACATCCATTCTTGCAAGAATGTAAAATAAATCTTCCCTGTATTCATCAGTGAGTCAGTGGAATTCTTGGTAAGATATTTTATTTCTTGAAATGTGAAGCTGGAGTCTTTTGTTAATTCATCCATCCTAACTTCAACCTTTGAGACAACTTTGATGGGAACTCAGGTTTTCTCAGATTGTTTTAAAGACAGTCTCAACTTCTCAAAACACATCCTTGTTACTCCCTAGGTCCTGTTTTTATTTCACCCTCCTTCCTCTGAGCTACTAAATAACTTCCTGGTCTCTTCCTTTACTCTCTACATCCTGTCCCCCACTCCTCTGTCTCCTCTGAGCCATGAAAAGTTGTGTCCCCCAAAAGTAAGTTACTCAAATCTTCTCTCTGCCTTGTTTAGGTCTGGTTGGTCTGACTCCATGTGCTATTCTTTTAATAAAATAGCAAATCTCTGTTACCTCTGATGGATGTCTGACTTGATTTCTTCAGATTGAATGAACTATTATGCTCTCTCAAATCTATTTCATATTTTTACTCTAAATTATCACGTCTGGTACCTTTATTAGCATTTCATAGGTCATCAGTGAATAAAAAATTAAGAAAAATTTCATAAGCATGTGGCTTGCAGTAACAATGATATTAAATCTTTATTAAATGTCAAATACTGTGTTAAATTTCTATTTGGAAATACAGGTAGAAAAGTGAGAGTAACTGCTTTGAAGGAGTTCCCATTAGAATAGGAAGTATAACACAACAGAGGAAGGTAATTAATGGACACATCCAAAGATCATATGAATGGCATTTTGTTCAGTCATTTCAGTCATGTCCCACTGTTCACGAGCCCATTTTAGGTTTTCTTGGCAAAAATATTAGAGTGGTTTAATATTTCTTTCTTCAGCTCATGTTACAGATGAGGAAACTGAAGTAAGCAAGGTTAAATGATTTGTTCAGGATCACACAATACATGAGGCAGATTTCAAATTTAGATCTTCCTAGATCAAAGCTTCATGCTCTATTCACTGTGCTAACTAGCTGCCTCATGAGTAGTAATTAGTAATGACCAAATATGAACCTAAGTTCTTTGACTGTAAGTTCAGTAATCTTCCACAATTTCTTGAAGTACTGAAGAATTTTATTAGGTTTAACTAATTTTCTAAACCAAAACAACCCCTTCCCAATGAAGTATGTTTCTTTTTTCAAGAAGCAAGAGATACAAATTGGGGGATAAATGAAATTAAAATCAGACTGAGACAAAAGTAAATAGTAAGACATCTTCACTCTGTTAAAAAAACAAACTTTTTGATTCACCATTATTCAATGGTCAGTTCTATGCAATGACCAAATGCATTAATTTTGTCCATTATCTTGTGCTTTTGGGTATAAGGGAGGGAAACAAACTGCTGGAGACCTTCTTTGGTAGTGAGACAGCCTTTAATAACCTCCAGGGAACTTTTTAAAAAAATATCAGAACCCTTTTACACTCTTAAAAATCATTGAAAACTCATAAAAAGCCTTTTTTATATGAGATATATCATTGATATTTACCACATTAGAAATCAGTGTCAATGTTATTTCAAAAATGGTTGTGATCTCAAAATCTCTATATAAAGTACTCAGGGACCTTTGGTTATGCTTGCACCACATTTTAGATATTCCATAGAATTTGTAACTTGTATTTTTTTTAAAAGGTCAACCTTGATTTCCTAAACTCTGGACTCTTGTGGCCCTCTTCCATGGACATCCTTTAAATGAAAAGATGCTATTAAGATAGAAGGCAGAGAAAAAAGAGTTTCTTCTTGTATAACCACCAAAAAGAAATAGACTTTCAAGTAAAGAGACATATCTGTGATATACCACCCAGTGGTGAACAGTTGCATCTGAATACCATTTGCTGTGATCCACAAGAAATTTATAAGCATATGGCTTACAGTAACATTAATGTAATTTCACTTTAAAATATAGTCAGGAGCACATTTTATGTGGAAGGCATAAAAGTTCTCTCAACCCAATCCCTCCTTATTACTATTTTGCTTATTTAGTTGCATAATATCCAACCTTTTAAAATCTTTCACATAAACCTTCCCCCGACACACACACTCACCCACCACCAATCTATCAAATAAAAAAAAAAAGCCCAAGAACAGCTAACCCTTGAAGTAGTCATTATCTAAGCCAGGAAGAAGATTCCTGCTGTAATAATAACATGAGCATAAGTCTAAAGTATACCCTCTTTTTGACCTAAATAAAATGAAAGTGAACAGTTTCAAATGTGTTTGAATATATTTCATTTTTTTTTAATGTGGGAAGAGCATTTATCAATGTTGTGTACATGAATGTGTGTGTGTGTGTGTATGCATTCAGAGATTTCTATGAAAGTAATTCAGTCCATGTGTTTGCTTAATTCAATGTGAAGTGATGTTAATATCTCAGTAGCAAAGTCAAAATCTGTTTAAACTCATTAAAAAAGAGTGTATAGATTGATTTGATTAAAGTCTGGCTGGTGCATTACCAGTTGGTTTGGAATGGATTCTGTGGCTACCCGGCAAGGAAAAATATGGAGATGAAAGAGAGGAATAATTCAAATGAGACCCACAAATAAGAAGCTGTTGACATAGACTTCCTCCTCCCCCATTTCTTTGATAGCAAAGTGAGATTTCTGATCTTTAAGAAGATTATCACCACCTTGATCATTTCTTAAATATTAAGAGGTGAGAGGAATATTAGAAATTATAGAGTTCAAATTGCATTTTTATTTGGTGACCTTATTAGCTTCCATGGAATTAATTAACATTTCTATGTTGATGATTCTTAATTCTATCTGCTTAAATCTCTGCTGTTCTTCAATCTTACATTTCCAACTGCCTTTCAAACTCAGTCTGAGTATCCAGTAAACATTAAATTCAATAAACCAAAAACAACTAATTCATTATCTTTTGTCCCAAACCTTCCCCATTTTCTCAGGTTTACAATTTAGGAGTCATCCTGGATTCTTCACTATCTTTTCACTGCCTATATCCAAGCTGTTGATCTCATCTTGGTAGCATCTTTTGAATATACCTCCTTCTCTATTCTGACACTGTTTCCACTCTGGTGCAGACCCTCAACCTTGCAGGTGTAGACCTTATACCTGGATTATTGCAATAGCCTGCTGGTGAGTGTGTCTGTCTCAAAAATCTCTTTCTTCCAGTTGTCCTCCATTCAGTCATCAAAGTAATTTTTCTAATAAATAGATCTTACTACACCATTTTCCTACTCAAAACTCCCTCCCTTTTACCTCTAGGAGCAAAAATAATAAAATTCTTTGTTAGGATTGCACAATGAGACTTGATAAGCTGTATCAGATTGCTTGCTATCTTGGGTAAAGGGGAAGTAGGGGGAGAAGGAGGAAAAATTTAGAACACGGTCCTACAAAAATGAATATTAAAAGTTATCTTTACATGTACTTAGAAAAAGAAAATACTATTGAAAAAAATAAAGTTCTTCATTTAGCTTTTAACTTTCACACCCTGGCCACTTCTTACCTTTCCAGTCTTCATAAGAAGGGGGACTCTTTATACATATTTATAATTGCACTATACTGATCTTAGTATTCTTCATATATGACTTTCTTACCTTCCCCTGTTTTTGTACTGACTGTCCCCCATTTCTGGAATGCTCTTCTTATATTTATTGTCCCTCATATATTCTTCCATCCAGGGACACTTACTTGCTCTATCATGAATCAGACACTCTTCTTCTTGGCTCTGGGCATTTTTCTTGGCTGCTTTTCATCATCTCCACCTCCTGACTTCATTTAAATCTCAGCTAAAAATCTCATCTTCTGTAGGAAGTTTCTCCCAAGCCGTTTTAATTTCTATTTTATTTCCTTTTTCAAATTATTTTCTATTTATCCTGAAATAGCTTCTTTGTATGTATTTGTTGATGTGTTTTCTTCCGCATCAAATTGTGAGCTCCTAGAGAGCAAAGAGTATCTCTTGCCTCATTTTGTATATTTGGTACTTAGCACAGTCCCTGGCCTATGGTGCTTAATCAATGAAGGGGTGAGACTAGACAGTGTCTCAGGTCCCTTCCAGGTAGAAATCAATTATATCCTAAAATGGACATTCTGTCAATCAAACAATTTTATAGATACACTTTTTTATAGATGACATTAACCTGGCTGTGTCTACTCTTAGAATGATCTCATTCTTATATCTTCTCATATTTTCATTAAAAATGCCTGTGTATGCATAGAGGATCCTCATAAAAAATTTAAGATTTGAAAAAGTTATTCTTGTTTCTTCTTGATCACTTTTTTTGGGGGGGGGAAGGAGTAATGACACCTTTTGTGATATTTTATGTTTTTTTTTGAATAATTCCCTTTTGATGATACCTTGCAAATTGGTTCTTGAGTGATTTTTAAAAAAAAAACATTATTCTTTAAAAAATATTTATTTAGTATTTTCCTCAGTTATATTTAAAACAATTTTTACATGTGTTTTTAAAACTTTTGAATTCCAGATTCTCTCCTTCATACCCACCCCCAACTCTTATTAAGAAAGCACATGTGAAGTTATGCAAAACAATTTTCAGAAGAACATTCCCCAGAGGGAGAGAGAATGCTTTGATCTGTATTCAGACAGAATCAGTTCTCTCTGTATGGATAGGATTTTTCATCATTAGTCCTTCAGACTAGTCATGTATCATTATACTACTGAGAATAGCAAAGTCATTCATAGCTAATCATCCCAGAATATTACTATTCCATTGTTACTGACCACTTCCTCCCCCAACATGCCCTCTCTTTATCATCCCTCCCCATATTTCATTCCCCTACTATTTTCCTACAGGGTAAGATAGATTTCTTATACCCCTATTGAGTTTCTATTTTCTATTTGAGCCAGTTCTGATGAGAGTAAATTTTACTCAGTCACCCTTTCCTCCCTTCTTTCCCTCCACTGTAAAAGCTTTTTCTTGCTTCTTTTTAAAAAATTTTTCATTTTTATTTATTTATTTTTTTCTTGCTTCTTTTTTTAATGGCAGATAATTTGCACCATTCTACTTCTCCCTTTCCCTTTTTTCCCAGTACATTCCTCTTTTACTTCTTAATTTCATCAAAAATATTATTTTGAGTATAAATTTCTGTATGTATTTGGCAAACTCCAACTGCCATCCTAGTGTCTTTTCATGTTACCATCATCTTTTCACATGGTACTGAGGTCACGAAGTCTGAGTGTGGGGGTTCCAATCACTGTTTAAAATTATTTATTTATTTTTAATGAATTAATAATTCAATTGTTTCAGCAAATTGATTGAATTAATTAATTTATAAATTGATGAATTATTTTCCCCTTGTCATTCTTTTTGGTGAAGACAGATGGTCATAGCAATACCTGCAGATCCCTTTCCTTTCACACTTACTTGTCCTCTTTCCAATTTCATCCTTGAACACTTAAAATAGTTCAGTTTAATTCAATAAGCATTTTTTTAAGCGTTCACTATGTTCAAAGTACTATGCTAGGAACTGAGGAAACAAGGATAAAATTAAAAAAAAACAGTTTCTGACATCAAGGAACTTTCATCTTGGGAATGAGAAACAACATTTTAATAGGTAAATAATACAAATATAATCTGGTGTGTGTATGTGTTAGAGAGAGAGAAAGAGAGAGAGACAGAGAGACAGAGACAGAAACAGAGACAGAGAGAAAGAGAGAGAGACAGAGACAGAGAGAGGGAGGGAGGGAAAAAGGGAAGAAGGAAGGAAAGGAGAAAGAGAGAGACAGAGACCGAGAGACAGAAACAGAAAGAAACAAAAAGAAAAGAGATAAAAAAGAGAGAGACAGAGAGACAGAGACAAATAACTAATGGAATAAGGGTAATTTGAATCTTGAATAATTTATAAAAGGAGGAAGTGAAAAGGCACTTCACTCCAGGCATGCAAGACAACTTCAAAGCCTTAGAAATATGGCTTGAAATGCCAAGTTTGGGAAATAGTAAGTACTCATAGCTGGGGCTCATACCAAGCTATGGTAGGAATTATTTTCCTTTCAACTTTTCTTTTCTTTTCTTTTTTGAGATAATACTGGTCTAAATGATCTTGACAGCCTCTGTAAAGTTGTGCAAATGAGTTCATGCTCTACAACTTTATTAGGCTTGGCCAACATGTCTCTTCATACTGAAAACCATATGCTACACATGCTGTACACCAAGGTGAATTTTCTTTATTTGGAGTGATTCCACGGAGATCATGTGCATCTCTGGATCTCAACTCTCAGCTGCCCAGTCACTATGGCACTGTTTATCACTCATGTCTCTTTTTCTCCTACCTTTCAACAATTGAAAGTTTCTAAGTAAATCACTTTACTTTATCACCTTGAAGTGACGGATGACACTTGGCTCTTTCTCCCTATATTTAAGCATAAAGAGGTCTTCAAGATACTAATTAACACATCTGTTTGTTTTACAGAAGAGCAGAAGTAGCTTTTATGTGTGATTCACTTTCTCCCTTTGAAACTTTTCAGTGATATCTCTAAATGTTAGTGGGCGCATAAAAATCAGGTGCTTCACTGGGTAATGGCTTTTGGAGTCTAATTAAATCATTATTTAACATATGTTAGTATCTTTGAATATGGGACTTCTGGATTATGCAGCAAGAACAAACAGAAGAATACAAGGTACAAAGAGTCACAAAGTTGTGCTACGTCCACAATCCAAAGTAAGCAAATTCTTGACATGGCAGACTGTAGGAAGAGGTTTTTAGGTATTTGCCTCTTGTTTTCTCCACATTTGGAATTGTAAATTTTATGATTAAAATCAGAATGATTGCCTCCCTTTTCTGAATCCTTGGTGGATATAGTCCAAGATGTCATGAGTGTTCTTAGCTCTTATTGCATATATTGTTGATTACCCTTGAACTTGGCAGCTCTTTTCCCATGCTTTTGTTTCTGAAGGAGAAGTAGCCCACCTCTTTGCCCTTCCTTTAGATTTATCCTTCATTGCTTTCCTTCATGTCTTCTCTGAGACAGATTGCATCCATTTTCTTCATCTGAGATAATCATTTCTTTCTCTCTTTAGGGCTTAGCACAATGCCTAGCATGGAATATGAGCTTAATAGATGGTAATCTGCAATCTTTTTCTGTCTAATTCAACTAATTTCTAATTCTGTTTCTGTAACCCGTAAGAATATACTTTCACTAGGGCATATGCGTGCTTCTCTCCTGAGCTTTATTACTTTTTTTCCTTTGTGTTTTTCCATTAGCTAAATTCATCAATTCCAAGGGACTTAATGATTATTTCTATATGTGATTCTTAGATATTTATGTCCAGGTAATCTTTCTATTGTCTTGCATCAGCACTATACTTTTTTTTGTTTTTGCTTTTTGCTGAGGCAATTGGGGTTAAGTGACTTGCTTAGGGTAACACAGCTAGGGAATATTAAGTGTCTGAGACCAGATTTGAACTCAGGTTCTCCTGGCTTAAAGGGCTGGTGCTCTATCCACTGCACCATCTAGCTGCCCCTTTACTATACATTGTATACTATATATTCTATATGTCTCAAACAGAACTCATTATCCTTTCCCCTAAACACAACCCTCTTCTGAACTTCTGTATTTTTATCAAGAATATAACAATTACTTAAATCAGCAATCTCAGTTGATATCTTCAACTCATTTCTGCTCACTTCCACCACACATTCACCACACAAATTTTTTTTTCCTCTGCAATCTCTCTTGCATCTATCTGTCTCTCTCCCAACCCATAAAGACCCAATTCTGACTCAGGATCATCTCTTGCTTAGATTATTAGAATAACCTTAAATTGGACACTGTTCCAAGTCTCTTTTTACTTTAGTCTATCTTGCACTTAGTTGCTAAAGTGATTTTCTCAAAGCATAGTTTTGACCATGCCACCCCCTATTCAGCAATCCCCAATGACTCCCTATTACATCTAGAATTAAATATAAATCTCTTTGGCATTCAGAAGTTTTCACAACTTGGTTTCCTTCTAATCTTTTAATTTATTACTCCTCTACAAGCATGGTCTAGTCATTAGGCCCTTTCTCTGTCTCCATACTTTTTGCATTGGTTATCCCATGATTGGATTCTCTTCCTTCTCACTTCCACTTTTTTTTTTTTTTAAAGAATTCTTGATTTCCTGGAAACCAAGTCTGCTCAAATTCCACCTTCCCTAATCTCCCCAACTATTAGTACCTTCTCCTGAAGGTTGCCTTCCATCTTTTCTCTTTGTATGTTGTGTGCATCTATATATGTACATATGTCTCCCCCATTAGGATGTAAGCCTCTTGAGGGAAAGCAATATTTTTGCTCTTCCCTTAAGTAGCCAGCATGAAATACCATTCCTACCACGTAAATGATTATTAACTAATTAATTAATTAATTAATCATTTCTGTCCAGCTTATGTTTGTTCATATTACTTTTTTTACTTGAATGTAAGACTTCACCTTGATTTCTATCAAATTATAATACTTTGGTTCTGGCTCATAATCATAACCTGCTTAATTTTTTTAAAAAAAGAAAGAAAAAAGAACATTAGGAGTCAGGATATCTGGTTTTGATTCCTGACTCTGCCTTTGTATTTAAGACAAGTCTCTTCAGTTCCTTGGACTTCAGTCCTCATCTCTAAAGTGAGAGCTTGGACTAGAGATTTCTTGCAGTTTTAAAGTTAAGACATCACTCAGGACAGTGCTCCTTCCCCCTCATCTTAGAGACATATACTCTTAAGTTCATTTATAGAGGAACCATAGCCTCAGCAAAAGGAATGCTGGGCTGAGAGTCAGGAGGCCAAATGAAGGTTTGAATTCCACAATCTTTGTGATCTTGGGTAAATCACTTTTTTTCATCTTTAAAATGAGAGGGTTGGACTCCAAAGTTTCTGAATTCCCTCCCTATTCTAGATTTATAATTGATAATATGTTCTTTCCTAGTAGCATAATGCCCAAGCTGATACGTTCCAGCAGCAATCTTGTCCTTACTATCCCACACTAGCAAGTTTCTCTGACAAAATCATTTATTCCCAGTGGTGGGCTAGTATTTTCCACAGGAAATACTAGTTCAGGAACTCATGCTAATCTTGTCCATGGGACTTTAAAACAAGACATATTTTAGTGGTTTAAGTTATACATAGTCATTTTGGGAGCCAAAAAAATGATTTTAATACCCCAGAAAGAACCATGATTTGCAAGAATGCTCTTTCTCAGAGCAGATTCAGTTATGAATAAACTATTATATTTTTTCCCCAAAAAAGAAGTGAAAATCCTAATTAAAATAAAAATTATCACATGGAGTTCCTTTAGCAGGAGGCTGACAGAATTCTATTCCAATTTCTCTTTCATCCAATATTCTTTCATTGCTCCTACTTGGATTGGAAGTACATATCTATAATTTTATATTAATAAATACATATGGCATATTGGATTTTTAAAAAATGGTTTCTCTTCCAAAGAAGGTGAACAGATATGAATAGGATATTACAAAAATATGTATTCCTAAAACTGTTCCAAGTTTTTTTTTTAATTTAGGTGTTGAATCCTGTCCATAATTTCCTTGCCCATTGTAATAAAATATCATTAATATTTCACTTTAATAATATAGTGCTCTGGAGTGGAAATATAATAGGATACATTTCCTTCTAAAGAGCTGCACTACACCCCTTAATCATGCTAAATGAATTCATTGTGATTAGTTTTATGAGACTCAGGCATGAAATTAGAATTTTACTCATTTGAGAAAAAGAAGAGTTATTTATTTAATTTTAAAATTGTGTTGTTGATATAGGTCTCTCCTAAGGAACACACCATAGACGCATGTCAATACCAATAAGAAGGCTGGAATGAGGATGGGTGGTGGTTGTAGCTTTACTCCAATGTCAACATCTAAGGAGGTATTTTTTTTTCCCATGAATTTTGCTTCCTTTCTGTCCCAGTCCTGACAGTACATTCTTTATACCTGGAGTCTTCCACCTCATACTTTGTGGTTCTACAGTAGTCAGTAACCCCACACTGGGGTTGGTGAAGAGAGGCAGTTCAGAAGAAAGCAAATGGTCAAGAAAGATAAAAGAACAAATTATCTCTTCTCCCATCGTTATTGTATCCTTGTTAGGATACATCATAGATTTGTCTTTCCTCATCCTTCAAAACATGTTCTCTTGCTACTTCTCTTCAAACTTACCTAGTCTTTTCCAGTTTCTAAGTTGATATACACTTTGAAACTTTGCTTTATTATTAAGAAATTTTCCTCATCTCTTGCTTGTACCTTCCATTTTTCAGTGCTTGCTGATTCTTAACTTTCTTTTGGGTACCATCTCACTTGGCAGCCTCTCCAAGGCTAACTGGTCCTTCCCTGCCATCCAGGAGTAGGATGAACAGGTGACAGCATTCTTTCTTTCCTAGTGATGCCTTAAAAATTAAATAGTATTTTGTTTTTTCCAATTACATGCAAAGATTTTTTTTCAGTATTCACCTTTGCAAAACCTTGCGCTCTAAATTTTTCTTTTTCCCTTCCCACTCTCTAGGATAGCAAGGAATCCAATACAGCTTAAATATGTGCAATTCTTCTAAACATATTTCCATATTTGTCACGCTGTGCAAAAAAAAAAAAAACAATCAAAAGGAAAAAATGAGAAAAAAACAAGTAAACAAACAACAAAACAAAAAAGGTAAAAATACTATGCTTTGATCCACATTCAGTCTGCATAGTTCTATTTTTGGATGTGGAAAGCACTTTGTATCCCAAGTCTATTGGAATTGCCTTGAATCAACTCATTGTTGAAAAGAGCCAAGTTGAAAAGAGCTGCTCATCATGTAATATTGTTATTATGTACAATGTTCTCTTGGTTCTACTCACTTCACTTAGCATCAGTTCATGTAAGTCTTTCCAGGCTTTTCTGAATGTAGCCTGCTCATCACCTAATGACATTTTAGAGCCTCAAATGGTCACCATCACTGACCAACTACTTTTCCCTTGAAATTCTCTTCTTCCTGTCTAGATCATTACGTACACCTAAGGCAGTCTTTCTCCTCTTTAGTAATCACAGTATCTGTTTTACATCCTTCTACATTTTTACTCTTTCCCTCTTCAACCACCTGACCTCTTCTTCATTCCTTGAACTCATTATATCTATCATTCCATTTCTAGTTTATCTCAACCATTCATGGTAGTGGACATATCAATGAGATCCTCCACTTCCCAGAAGCCTTAATTTTTTTGTTACATCTCTGTAAATGACTAAAGTAATTTTCAGATCTTTCAAGAGAAGGTCCTAGAATAAAGAATTACTGGACATTCTTAACTTAATCTGATAAATAATTTCCTAAACATTTCTGTGACCCAAGCTTCTCTTGAGCCTGAAAAATTCATAATGACCCTATCCACATATTACATTTCTACCCATCTCTTTCTTTCTATTATTTTTCATGATCACACATTTAAAATTCTCCAATCCCTTGTTTAGTTTTTATAAGATTTTCTCCAGTCATTTCCTCTGTCTTTGTTTCCTCCCTAAAAATATTGAGGGATGGGAACAGAAGATCTCTGAAGCTCCTTCAAATTCTAAATTCAGTGGTTTCTTTCCTCTTCTCTGAAGAAAAATAAATGTTCCCACCTAGCCACTCTGGACTTGAGGCTGAATTTGATCTAGTTCTTTTGCCTGAGTTTTGGATCTTCCTGCGAGGGGCAGGATAAACACAGAAAAAAAAAACCCACTTATATTTTGATTGAGAAGACCTAGTGTCCAATCATGTCATTATGTGCTGTAGGACCTTGAGCAAACACATTCCTTCTCTGGATCTCAATTGCTTTTCTTATAAAATGAGGGAACTATATAGGTGAGCTCTACTATATTACTTCTTAGTCCTCCATGAACATATTCTCATGAGAAACTATTTTTTTAAAGGTAGAAAAATAGATCAAGATTATAATTTGGGAAATAAACTCCTGGCAAGGTGGTAATGATCTTAGCATTTCTCTTTTCTTCATTCAAACCTGTGATGATAAATGTGTGGAATTTCTAGTGTGAAAGCTTCCTCCACCAATATTAATAGTCTAATATATCTGTAATTTATTAGTCTTACAATATTTCCTGGGAACATTGAAAAGTTAAGCTTCTTGCCAAAACTAACCGCTGGTATTTGTCTGATTCAGAATTTGAAACCACATCTTTCTGATTCCAAGATGGCCTAGTAAGATACTATTATTCCATATTGCCTTTCAAAATGATAGATTATGGTTTAAGAGAAAATAAGCATATATGGAAGAAAGGTGGATTGAATAATAAATTTTTAAATTTAAATGTAATTTAAAATATTTTTATCCTCTTTCTTTATAAAAAAAGGAAAATAAAAAACTCCAAACGTAACAAATAAACACAGTTAAGCAATATATATATATATATATATATATATATATATATATATACTGGCACATACATATATGTATGTATACATACACACACGTATCTCACATTGGCCATGGATTAAGTAATGATTGACTATTAGCTGTCAGCAACAGGGTATGACATCCACACTAAGTTCCATTCAGTCAAAATCCACCACTGCCTGGTTATAGTGTTAAATGGGTTGAAAAATGTACAGTAATAAATTAAGTATATTAGTGATTTTTCCCCCTGAGTACAGTGATTAGAGACTTAGATTTGAATTTAGGAAGAGCTGGGTTTGAATTCTGCTTTAGTTACTTATTAGTTTATGACTTTGGGAAAACCATTTATTCTTCTTGTGATAATCTCATTTGTTAAATGAGGGAATTGGATTAGTTAGCTTTTGAAGTCTTTTCTAGTTCTAGAGTAATGATCCTAAGAAATCTATGATCCTGGGAGTCTATAATTCCTGTTCTGGAAATTAGAAGCTTAGAATATAGAAACCTAGGTCCTTGCTCTCTTACTCAAGGAAGATGGAATGGGAATCTTGAGAAGGTAGAGCAACTTGTGTCCATATTCCAATACCTCAAATCCTAAAATTTCCTCTTTTTAATCAAAGAATGGAAGTGAAAGTGACTTCTGGACACTCTCCCTACCCTCTCCAAATTCTTTTTCAAATTTTGGGGAGAACTAATTGGGTTAATTATTGATTTAGTTTGACCCCTGGAGCTTGTCGAAGTATCTTCTTTCTATTGTACTATTTTCTGTCTCTGACTTCTAGTCTTACCTCCTAATATACATACAGTATTTTTTGTTGTCTGCTCTTGGACCTCTACTCCTATTTTGATCGCATGTAATATGATGATCATCATCATAATAATATAATACAATATAACATAACATAATATAATTATCATAATAATATAATTATCCCAGTCTCATTTCTTTATTCTGGTGTTTCATTTTTCACCTTATGATCTATTGTCTACATCTTCACCTTCATTTCCAATCTTCTGAACTAGCATTTCACCTATTTTCTCATTCCAGAGGAAATCTTGCTGTTCTTTGAAGTCAGTATGCCTAATACAAATATCTCCATATTGGGCCATTTCTTCTCCCATTTTTTTAGGTCCAGGAGAAAAGTGAAACACATGCTTCCTGTTCCTGATTGCTATTTCCATACCATTCCTCTGCCATCATCTTTCAGGGAGCTATTATTTTTTTTTGAAATCCACTCAATCTATTTGTTCTGCCTTCTTTCAATTTTTCCTATTATCATCTATCAACCTCCAAGTTATTCTCCCAATTTGCACAGATTTTAGTTACTGAACCATAGATTTTCTTTCCACTTCATTCCCTACCATTAACCTCAGAGAATTTTCATATTCTTAATGACAGCTCCTTTGGCATCTTGATCTGATCTCTTATTTCCTTAATTAATTCACATAACCAAGAACTTAGATCTATAGCTCACAATTAGAATCTTGAGATTCCACCTTATAATCACAGTCTCCTATCTTTTTAAATCTCTTTCATAGGTCAGTGGGAAAATAATCATCTAACCAAATCTAGAACCTTTGAGTCTCGCTTCTTGGGTAGTCAATGTCCTTATAATTTGAGGTTCTTAATTGATCCATCTCTCCCAATGCTTTTTCTATTCTTTTTTTCCCTGAGGTTATTGGGGTTAAGTGACTTGCCCCGGATCACATAGCTAGGACAAGTTAAGTGTCTGAGGTCAAATTTGAACTCAGATTCTCCTGACTTCAGGGCTAATACTCTCTCCACTGTACCACCTAGCTGCCTTTCTCTATTCTTGAAACCTTCTCATCAGTATCTTTTATTTATTTTTCTTTTCATGTGTTCTCTGAGAAAGAGATGTGCTTACTCTGTATTAGGATTAATCCCTCTGTATAAAAACCCTTCATCTCATTTCTTCCCATTTTCTCCAGAATTTTCTTCAGCAATAAATCTTCCTGTCTTGCATTTTTAATCTTTTCCTCTCCATAAACTCCTTCCAACCTTTTGGCAAACATGCTTAGGATTTCCCAATCATTTTTGCTAATAATTTATTCAATAATCATGCATCTATATTCATTAGAGCTATTGCTCTATAGTTTTCTTTCTCTAATTTTTCTCTGTTTATTTTTTGTATGAGGATTATATTTTTCTCGTGGAAGGGGGTCATCCCAATTCTAATGAAAATCTTCCCATCACATTTCTATTTGATTTTTTTCTCCTTTCTTTTACCACTGAATTTCTCAAAAGTTCTTTCTTCTTTTCTCCCTCCTTCCTTCTCTCCTTCCTTCCTGTAATGATCCTGGCTGCACAATCATAACTGGTCATATGTTCTTCAAATTTTCCATATTTTTTTTCAATCTTCTATAGCAAATGAAAAACCTTCACACATATATTGATTTACCTAGGCCAGCTGATGCTGGCAAAAATTCTCAATAACTTGCATACAAGATTTTTACATGGGAGATATCAGGAATTAACTTGTCTAAAATGAACTTCTTGTATTAGGAATTATGCTGTTGTACCAATTTACAGTTTGTGGATTTCACATTTACATTTGCTTTAAATCAACATAATAGTTGAACTCCATGGAAGAATTATTACATAGCAAAGAGAAATCCTTCATTAATGTGATAATACTCACATCTAAACTCCTGAGCCAGCATCAGAAAGATTTTTAGCATCATGAAGAAAGAGGAGATAAAACTGGATCTCCAATTATTTTAACTTAAGTCCTTTAAATTAAATTAAATTACAATCTTTAATTGAGTGCCTACTATATGCAAGGTTAAGTGCTGAGAAAAATAGATACTAGGAAACAAATCTTGTCCTCAAGGAGTTTGCATTCTATTGTTGGACAGATTGACTATAAGATAACTCAACATTAAGGAATTTGAGTAGGAGTTAATGATGTGAACTTTGAAACTATAGAGTAATGTAAGGATGGAACTTTTTATCAGCCCTTATTGTGTATCCCTTCAATCTCTGAGCATCTTTAAACTACCTTTGATATATTGATTATCTTTCGACAGGTCTGGGATATTGTTAACCAGCTGGATTCCATTTGGCTTCTCCTTGATCCTTCCCTCTGAGCTACTAAATTCTATATGGGTACTTTCCCTCCTCCCCTGAGAAACCTCCAAGGATATATTTCCCCTATAAAAAAATGTGCTCATGATGAAATCTTTGCTAAGTCTTTTTCAGGATTAAGCACACTATGAGATTCTCTCTTCCTCCTGATAGTGTTTTTCCTTTAAGGGCATCTTTCTTCTTACTGTATCTAAGTCTGCTAAATTCCTTTATGGATTTAACTTGCCAGTCAATGGCATACCCAGGCTTTATGACATATTCCTTTAGTGGATTCTTCCAAACTCCTTTCCTTGGTCACACTATTGCTCTCTCAAATCTATTTCATATTTTTCACTCTGGTACCTATTTTACTTCTTCATTTTGTTTGCAACATCCTCCCCTAAATAAATGTCCCTTTTGGCAAAGAGAATGGCCATTGTGAATTTGTCACATGTTTATTTCAAACTAGGAATTGCTATCCTGACCTCATCATTAGTACTGACAAACTATGGATAGGAGAGAAGTCTGGAAAAAAAAAGGTATTTTTAAAAAAGTTTGAATGATGAGGACAGAGTATATTCAAGGCATGGGGAAATGGCATGTAGTAATACATATAAGCAGAATGGAATGCTGAGACCCGGTAGCCAAAAACTCTCTTTTGTTTAGAACCTAGAATGCTTGAAGAGAAATGTAAAATAACTTTGGAAAGATAGTTTGGGGCAAGATTGCTGAGTCCCTTAAATGCCAGGCTAAAGAGTTCCTTTTTATCCTCAGGGCCATCGGGAATTATTAAAGGTTTTTGTGTAGAACTGTGATGTGGTCAACTTTGTGTTTTAGATTGATCATTTTGGCTGCTATGTAGAAAACAGATGGAAAAGGAAAGAAACTGGAAGACTGATGAGCAATTTCTTAATATCTCTACTTTTTTTTTGCTCAGGAAGACATTTCATCACAAAGAATGCTCACAATATGTAATGGATTATAGCAAAGATAATTAAAAAAAATAGTGCCTTCTAAACAGCATGTAGCAGAAATCATGAATCCATTTCTCCCTTCTAAATAATTAAAAGACCACTGGTGTTTTGGATAATTGGTATATATTTTCAAAATCATCAGCTCAAAGAAATTTTGATTGCAGAAAACAGGAAAAATAATGCCATTTTAAATGTCAATCACCCTCAACACATTTTTGAGCACTTAGAATATTTTCCATTTTTTCAGTGCTTAATGCTTTATATTTATTTGTGACTTTTTTGTAAGGTTTTATGCAATTAAAAAAACACCCTAGATTATAATCTCTGTATGTAGAATGGTAGGGAGTGTTGGGGGAAGGATGATAGCAATCAAACCTGATTCACTCATGATTTAAAAAAAAACAAACAACAAACAATCCAGATCACCAATTTCATTGCTTTATGGGAACTCTGAGTGTTGAAACTCCTTTTTATACAGATCTATAAATTATCTTCAATTTAAGTAATCTTGGGGAGTTTCCTGGGGTACCATAAAACTAAATAACTTGTCCAAGGTCACAGAGCATTTATGTCTCAGAAGCAGGCCTTAAGCCTTGATCACTTGGCTGTGTCAGTTAATCTTTATAAGACTGTATTTAGGAACAGTTGATGAACTGTATTGGTAGAGAGAATTTCCTTACCAGGGTTCTCTATATATGTGAAATCAAATTTAGTGAAAAAAAAAAAAACATGTTGTATATCAGCACAATATCAGTGAGAAGCAGAATAGTTTGGTGGAAATGATTCAGAGGCAGAGGGCCTCAGTCTACATGTTAGCTCTGTCTCATGGAGACTTTGGGCAAATCAAACCCCTTCCTGGGCCTCAGATGCTTAGTTTTTAAATGAGGGATTAGAACTCAAGGCTTTCCCGTCAATTGGGGAGTGGCTGAATAAAGTGTGATTATAAAAATGATGATGCTCTTAAAAAACCTGGAAAGATTTCAATGACTTGAAGCAAAGTTAAATGTTCAGTGTACTAAAATAACAGCAATATTGTAAGATGATCAATATGAATGACCTGGCTATTCTTGGTCATTCAATGATCCAAGAAAACTCAGAAGGACTTATAATAAAAATTGCTATCCATCCCAGAGAATGAACTAATGGTGTGTGAATGCATATTGAAGCATATTAAAAAAAAAACCAAAACTTTATTTTTCATGAGTTTTTTTGAGGGGGAGGGTATTTGTTTTCTTTTACAACATGATTAGTGTGGAAATGTTTTACATGACTACACACATATAAACTATATTGAATTGCTTTCCTTATCAATTAGAGGGGTTAGGAGGAAGATAGGGAGAGAATTTGAAACTTAGAGTCTTAATAATGAATGTTTTAAAATGTCTTTACATCTAACTGGGGAAAACAGTTGGAAAAAATAACAATTATAGAATAGACTAAATGATCTCTAAGGTCCTTCCTATTTCTAGATCTCTGATCTCATGTGACAAACTGATAAGCATACAATTCTTAGTTTTGTGTTTTGTTTATCCATTTATATTTGTGTGTATACATGACTATATGTCTGCATACAGATAATATTTGCAACATTATCTTAAAGGAAAAGAACATCAACTAGATATACAAACTAGCATTAATCACCTTAAAAGATTCAACAATAGCCATTTATTAAGCATTTACTATATGTAAGGATCTGGGGAGAGAAAGACAAAAATGAAAGCCAGTCTTTAGTCCCTATTCAATACTCTGACAAGAAGTAGGAAATGAATTAGATCAAATCTTGTGTTCCACTTTCCTAATTAGAATCATTTCATTTAGTCAAAATGCAATATAACTGTTGATATCAGTTATGAATTGTGGTCTTCTAGCGTCCTCTGTGAGCTGCTGAGACCCTCCCTCAGACCCAGACAAACTGAGCCTCCGAATTGGTTTTGGAGTGAGGGCACCACCAAACACTTGGACTACAACGCACTTCTATCAAATATCTACTTTGAAAGAACTTCTGAGGTCAGTTTTAGACGGGCAGGGGATCGAGCAGCTCCCAGCGCTCAGACGCCAGTGCGCAGCCGGGGTGCAAGTCCGGGGCTGGGACGGACCAGAAGATTTTAGGCTGCCAGGAAGTCCCTGGGAGACGCCTGGGCCACTTTGCTCTGCTTGTGGGGCAGGTGCTTTGGCAGGTCTACCTTTGATAAAGGGTGGATTGAGAGCAGCTGAAAGTGTGGTCCTAGTGCGGATCTAGCCAGATCAGCCCCAGACGGGAAGTCAACTCGGCAAACAGCCCCAGGGCAAATTGAAATTGCTGCTGCTGCTGCTGCAGAATTCCCTGCTGGTGACTGATACCTCTGCTGAAAATCATGAGCAAGAAAAAGAGAGCTTTCACCATAGACAGCTATCAAGGAGAGAAACTAGAGAAGTCCCCAGGTCCTGAGATTCTGAAAACAATCCCAGATAAAGCCACCAAGGTGGACTTAAGCTGGTCTCCCTTTCAGAAGGCTTACCTGGAAGATTGCATAAAGAATCTCAAAAGAGAGCTAGAAGAAAACTGGGGAAATGAATTGAGAGCAGTGCAAGAAGGAAATATCGCCCTGCAACAGAGATGTGAAAAACTGGAAAATAAGTCTGGTGAATTGGAGAAAGACAAAAATTCACTGAAAAACAAAATTAGTGAATTGGAAAAAGACAACAATTCACTGAAAAACAAAATTGGTGAATTGGAAAACGTTATCAAATCACAAGAAAATAAAAATAGTGAATTCGTAAAAGACAACAATTCACTGAAAAATAAAATTAGTGAATTGGAAAAAGACAACAATTCACTGAAAAATAAAATTGGCAAAATGGAAAAAGAATGCAATGAACCAAAAAATTCGATTGGCCAGTTACAAAAGGAGCTAAAAAAGATAGCAATACCTTAAATTTTATACCTTAAAAATTAAAATTGAACAAATTGAAATGAATGACTCAATAAGACTTCAACAATCAGTCAAACAAAAACAAAAAAATGAAAAAATATAAGAAAATATGAAATATCTCCTAGGAAAAACAACTGACTTGGAAAACAGATCCAGGAGAGACAATCTAAGGATTATTGGACTCCCTGAAAGTCACGATGAAAAAAAGAACCTTGATGCTATCTTCCAGGAAATCATGAAAGAGAATTGCCCTGATGTTTTAGAATCAGAAGGCAAAGCTAGCATTGAAAGAATTCACCGATCAACTCCTGAAAGAGACCCCAAAATTAAAACCCCAAGGAATATCGTGGCCAAATTTCAGGACTATTGCACCAAGGAAAAGATATTACAAGCTGCTAGAAAAAAACAGTTCAAATACCGAGGAACTGTAATTAGAATTACACAGGATCTGTCAGCTTCCACTTTAAAGGATCGAAGGTCCTGGAATCAGATATTCCAAAAGGCAAAGGAACTTGGATTACAGCCAAGAATAACCTCTCCAGCTAGAATGAGCATCATCTTCCAGGGAAGAAGATGGTCATTCAATGATACAGGAGAATTTCACCTATTTCTAATGAAAAGACCAGATCTGAACAAAAAATTTGACCTCCAAACACAGAACTCTAGAGAAGCGTAAAAAGTTAAAAAGGAAAAAACTCTCAAGAACTATATCTCTACTAGGGGTATCCTTAAAGAATGGGGGTATAATTTGATTTTACTTTAATAATAATCGGAAAGAAATTAGAGGTGGAAGGTACATCATACTGTAAAAAAAAGGGGGGGAGGGTAATGGAGGTAAAATAAAGTAAAAATAAAAAGGAGGTAAAATAAGGCAAAGTCTCATGAAGAGACATAGAAAATCTAATATAATTGAGAGAAAGAAGGGAGGGTGATGAGTATTCTTACTCTCATTAGATTGGGCTCTAAAAGAGTATATCAGATGCATTTGATTTCAGGGAAAAACTTGGCCCTCTGTATAGGGAAGTAGGAGGGAAAGGTGGAAAAGAAAGGAATAAACTAATAGAAGGATTAGGGGAAAGGTGTAAAAAAGAGGGAGGGTTTTAAAGGGGGCAGGACTGTTAGAGGGAGGTGGCCATCAAAAACAAAATACTGGGGAGGGGGGAAGGGAGTAAGGGGAAAGGGAAGAGAAAAATATAACTTTGGGTAAATAAGATGGCAGGAAATATAGATATAGTCATTTTAACTGTGAATGTGAATGGGATGAACTCTCCCATAAAACGGAAACGGATAGCAGACTGGATTAAAAGCCAGAATCCTAAATATGTTGTTTACAAGAAACACATCTAAAACATAGAGATACATACAGAGTGAAGGTAAAGGGCTGGAGCAGAATCTTTTATGCTTCAAGTGAACAAAAAAAAAGCAGGGGTAGCAATCCTTATCTCAGATCAAGTAAAAGCAAAAATAGATCTAATTAAAAGAGATAAGGAAGGAAACTATATTTTACTAAAGGGTACCATAAACAATGAAGCGGTATCAATACTAAACATATATGCACCAAGTGGTATAGCATCCAAATTCCTAGAGGAGAAACTAACAGAGATGCAAGGAGAAATAGACAGTACAACTATACTAGTGGGGGATCTCAACCTTGCTCTCTCAGAATTAGATAAATCAAACCACAAAATAAATAAGAAAGAAGTTAGGGAGATAAAATGTTAGAAAAGTTAGGTATGACAGATCTCTGGAGGAAATTGAATGGTGATAGAAGGGAGTATACTTTTTTCTTAGGGGTTCATGGAACTTATATAAAAATTGATCATGTGTTAGGGCATAAAAACCTCAAAATCAAATGCAGAAAAGCAGAAATAGTAAATGTATCCTTTTCAGATCATGATGCAATAAAACTCACATGTAATATAAGGCCAGGAGAAAATAAACCAAAAGTTAATTGGAAATTAAATAATCTAATCCTGAAGAATGAATGGGTGAAAGAGCAAATTATAAACACAATCGATAATTTCATCCAAGAGAACGACAATAATGAGACAACATACCAAAATTTGTGGGATATGGCCAAAGCAGTTATAAGGGGTAATTTTATATCTCTAGATGCTTATTTGCATAAAACAGAGAAAGAGAAGATCAATGAATTAGGGTTACAATAAAAAAAAAACTAGAAAAAGAGCAAATTAAAAACCCTCAATTAAATACCAAATTGGAAATTCTGAAAATCAAAGGGGAGATTAATAAAATTGAAAATAAGAAAACTATTGAATTAATAAATAAAACTAAGAGTTGGTTTTATGAAAAAACCAACAAAAAAGATAAGTCTTTAGTTAATTTGATCAGAAAAAGGAAAGAGGAAAATCAAATTGTTAGTCTCAAGAATGATAAGGGAGAATTTCCTCCAATGAAGAGGAAATTAGAGCAATAATTAGGAGTTACTTTGTCCAACTTTATGCCAGTGAGTTTGATAATCTAAATGAAATGGAGGAATATCTACAAAAATATAGATTGCCCAGGTTAACAGAAGAGGAAATAAATTATTTAAATAGCCCCATTTTAGAAAAAGAAATAGAACAAGCTATTAATCAACTCCCTAAGAAAAAATCTCTAGGGACAGATGGTTTTACATGTGAATTCTACCAAACATTCAAAGAACAATTAATTCCAATAATATACAAACTATTTGAAAAAATAGGGACAGAAGGTATACTACCAAATTCCTTCTATGAGATCGATATGGTGCTGATAGCTAAACCAGGTAGGGTGAAAACAGAGAAAGAAAACTATAGACCCATTTCCCTAATGAATATTGATGCAAAAATTTTAAATAAGATTTTAGCAACAAGATTACAGAAAGTTATCTCCAGTATAATACATCTTGACCAAGTAGGATTTATACCAGGAATGCAGGGCTAGTTCAATATCAGGAAAACTATCAGCATAATCAATTATATCAATAACCAAACTAACAAAAACCATATGATTATCTCCATAGATGCAGAAAAAGCATTTGATAAAATCCAACACCCATTCCTATTAAAAACACTAGAGAGTCTAGGAATAAATGGGCTTTTCCTTAAAATGATTAGTAGCATCTACTTAAAACCATCAGCAAGCATCATATGTAAGGGAGACAAACTAGAACCATTCCCAATAAGATCAGGACTGAAACAAGGCTGCCCACCGTCACCATTACTATTTAATATTGCATTAGAAATGTTAGCTTTGGCAATAAGAGAAGAAAAAGAGATAAAAGCAATTAGAGTAGGTAATGAAGAAACCAAATTATCACTCTTTGCAGATGACATGATGGTATACTTAGAGAACCCTAGACACTCAACTAAAAAACTACTAGAAACAATTCACAACTTTAGTAAAGTTGCAGGATTCAAAATAAATCCACATAAATCATCAGCATTCTTATATATTACCAACAAAGCTCAGCTGCAAGACATAGAAAAAGAAATTCCATTCAGAATAACAGATGATAGCCTAAAATATTTGGGAATCTATTTGCCAAGAGAATGTCAGAAACTATACGAACTAAACTACAAAACACTTTCCACACAAATAAAATCAGACCTAGTCAATTGGAAAAACATTAAGTGCTCATGGGTAGGCTGAGTGAATATAATAAAAACGACAATACTACCTAAATTAATTTATTTATTTAGCGCCATACCAATCAAACTCCCAAGAAATTATTTTACAGATCTAGAAAAAATAGTAGCAAAGTTCATTTGGAAGAACAAAAGGTCAAGAATTTCAAGGGAATTAATGAAAAAAAAAAAGACAGATGAAGGTGGCCTTGCTGTACCAGATCTAAAACTATATTATATAGCAGCGGTCATCAAAACCATTTGGTACTGGCTGAGAAATAGAACAGTCGATCAGTGGCATTGGATAGGATATCAGGACAAGCTAGGTAATAATGTTAGCAATTTAGTGTTTGATAAACCCAAAGACCCCAGCTTTGGGGATAAGTACTCACTATTCGGCAAAAACTGCTGGGAAAATTGGAAACTAGTATGGAAGAAATTAAGGCTGGACCCACACCTAACACCACACACCAAGATAAGATCTAAATGGGTTCATGATCTAGATATAAAGAGTGATATTATAACAAAATTAGAGGAACATAGGATAGTTTACCTCTCAGACCTCTGGAGATGGAATAAATTTATGTCCAAAGAAGATCTGGAACTCTTAATTGAACACCAGATAGATAATTTTGATTATATTAAGTTAAAAAGTTTCTGTACAAACAAAACTAATGCAGACAAGATTAGGAGGGAAACATCAAATTGGGAAATCATCTTTACATTTAAGGGTTCTGATAAAGGTCACATCTCTAAGATATATAGAGAATTGTCTCATATTTATAAGAATTCAAGCCATTCTCCAATCAATAAATGGTCAAAGGATATGAACAGACAATTTTCAGATGAGGAAATTAAAACTATTTATAATCACATGAAAAGGTGCTCCAAATCACTATTGATCAGAGAAATGCAAATTAAGACAACTCTGAGGTACCACTACACACCTGTCAGATTGGCTAAAATGACAGGAAAAGATAAAGATGAATGTTGGAGGGTATGTGGGAAGACTGGGACACTGATGCATTGTTGGTGGAACTGTGAACGGATCCAGCCATTCTGGAGAGCAATTTGGAGCTATGCTCAAAAAGTTATCAAACTGTGCATACCCTTTGACCCAGCAGTGTTACTATTGGGCTTATATCCCAAAGAAATCATAAGAGAAGGAAAGGGACCCACATGTGCAAGAATGTTTGTGGCAGCCCTTTTTGTAATGGCTAGAAACTGGAAACTGAAGGGATGCCCATCAATTGGAGAGTGGCTGAATAAATTATGGTATATGAATGTTATGGAATATTATTGCTCTGTAAGAAATGACCAGCAGGACAATTTCAGAGAGGCCTGGAGAGACTTGCATGAACTAATGCTCAGTGAAGTGAGCAGAACCAGGAGATCATTATTCACGGCAACAACAGTACTATATGAGGATCAGTTCTAATGGACATGACTCTCTTCAACAATGAAATGCTTCAAACCAGTTCCAATTGTTCGGTGAAGAAGGCCATATACACCCAGAGAGAGGGATGTGAAATGTGGACCACAACATAACATTTTCATGTTCTCTATTGAGGTTTGCTTGCATTGTATTTCCTTTATCAGATTATTCTTTCTTGTAGATATGATTTCTCCTGCACAAAAAATGATGCAATAACTATATATATATATATATATATATATATAAAAGAATTGTGGTCTTCAAAAATAGCATTATATCGAGATTCCAAAGAAACTTTAATAGGTAATACCTATTACTGCTTATAAGATGACTACAGAATTTTCAACATGATATCACAAAATTTCTTTAATTTTAATATCACTTATAATTTTAATATGTTTAAAATGTTTTCCCATGTTTAGAATACTCTTTTATCCTTATTTTTTGCCTTGTGGAATCAGGAAATATAAGGACATAGCAGAAAGTGCATTAGATTGGGAGTCAATAATACTAATTTGAATCCTGTTTTAATTTCCTATAAATTTTTTAATTCTGGGCAATTCTATTCATATTTCAGGGACTCAGTTTCATCATTTGTTAAACTAAGGGGATGGAATAAATAACCCCTAAGGTCTTTTCCAGCCTCAAATCTGTGATGCTATGAATCTTTTTTTTTCCTTCTGATCCCATTCCAATCTAATTCAAACAATCCAATCTAATAGACACATATTAAGGGTCTACAATTTATTGTAACTCTTTCCATGAGAGGCACTAGGAATAAAAAGATAAGTCTGGAAAAATAACCCTTCCTGCAAGGGGCTTACATCCTAATGGAGAGATACATCAGTTCATTTGCGATACTTTCAGAAGGGAGAGAAATTTCGGTCTCCATGGCAAGACTTCTGCTTGGTGATCACCCCTGAAAGTCAAAAGGAAGAAGGGTTTCTTTTAAGACAAGCCCCCCCCAAACAAAACCAAAAAACCCCCAAAATTCTAGCTGTACCCTTTGTTGCTTTTTTTTTTTAACTTTGAAAAAGCCACTTCACTCTAAACACAAAAGAAATCATTGTTATTTCTTCTAACTTAAAGCTGAACAGCCAGCATCTTAGTGAGGTGTCTCTATCAAGATTTAAACTGATGGTCCAGGATTAAGCATAGTTACATATCCTTTCTTCCTCTTCTGTCATTCAAACACAAGAGTGATATTCTCTTGGGAACATAGGATTTAGTTGGGAGGAACCTCAGGGATCATCTAATCCATCTTCTTTATTTAACAGAGAAAGAAACTGAGATCTAGATAAATGAATTAAGATGAAATTGGGAACTTTTGCAAAACTGGGGAATTCAAATTTGAATGCAAACACTCTAATGTCCATTCTCTTTCCACAGTCCCAAAATGGAGAAAAAAAACACTTTTTTGTATGAAATGTTTCCTTATCCTCTCTCTTTCCCCACCCCAATTTTTAATGGTTTCTCAAATTGTCTTATAAGTACAAAGAGTGCTGGATTTGAGATCAATCTGGCCTCAGACCCTTACTAGCAACATGATCCTGAGTAGTCATTTCACTCTGTTTGCCTCAGTTTCCCCATCTGTAAAAAGGGTATAACAATACCACCTATTTTCCAGAGTTGTGGTGAGGATAAAATGAAATCTTTGTAAAGTACTTTGAAAACACTAAAATTCTAATTAAAGATAATTAGTCTAATTAATATTATGTGATGCTGGGCTTAGAGTCAGAAAGATTCATTTTTGTGGGTTCATATCCAGCCTCAGACACTTTCTAGCTATGTGACCCTGGGCAAGACACTTGACTATATTGACTTCAGTTTCCTCATCTGTAAAATGAATTTGCAGAAGGAAATGACAAATCTCTCCAAAAAAGACACATGACTGAAAAAAAGAACAAATATGGAAACAAATATTCTTCTTCACATAATTCCAATTGAGTATAGGTTCCTTGAGGCCAATGACTGTTCTTTTTATCTTTAAATTGACAGTGATTTGCATGTAATATTTGCTTAATAAATGTTTATAAGACTCAATTTCCATTTTTTCCCCCGAAGAAAAAGATAAATAATGGAGTATTGGCTAAACATTTGGTAAAAACCTACCGTTTGCCAGGTACTCTGTCAAGTGTTTAGGAGATAAAGACAAAAGTGGAAAATGACCCCTTTCCTCACATTCTAAAGGAAGCCAGCAAACACTCGTGCAAATTTATGCAGAATTTATGTAAAATGAATACCGTACAAGGTAGTTTTTGGCTGATAGGTACAAATGGTTGAGGGAATGAGGAAAAGGCTCTTGTAGAGGATGGCACATGAATTGAATTTTGGAGGAAATCAAGGATTCTGAGAGACAGGAGGACATTGAAGACTTTAGGGACAACTAGTGCAAAAACACATTTTTCAAAAACCATTCCTTGTTTTTCTTCTTCTTCCCCCCAACCCCCCATGTCTACTCCCTGAAATTCCTTTTGCTTTTCATATACATAGTTCATTGCATACTCTCTTCTTCAATAGATTGTAAGCTCCTTGAGGGCAGCAGCCATGTTTTTGCCTTTCAGTGCTTAGCACAGTTCTTGGTACATAGAAAGGGCTTAACAAATGTTTGTTGACTAACTGAATGATTCTCTGATTTATTTATCTGTTGTAAATACTGGATATGCGAGATTAAGAATTTTGTGTGGATGTGTGTGAGGAATTAAAGATGTTCTATAAATTATCTTTGGCTAAATAAAAAAAAAATTAGAGATCGAGGGACTTGAAAGACTACAGAGTCCAAACTCATTTTGTTCTTATTGAGTCACTTCAATTATGTTCAACTCTCTGAGACCCACTTTGGCATTTTCTTGACAAAGATATTAGAGTGATTTTCCATTTCCTCTTCCAGCTCATTTTATAGGTGAGGAAATTAAGGGAAATGGGGTTAAGTGATTTGCACAATGTCTGAAGCAGGATTGATTGACCAACAATAAGTCCCAGGCCAAGCTTTACTTCTTTAGATCATTTAGATCGTTAGATTTAGATCGTTCAGAGTGAATGTAAATAGCAATTGTTTCAGATTTGGCCAGAAACCCTGAGTATCTTCCCCTTCCCTGCACCATGCACACATCCACATACATACATATGTGTATGTATGCAGGTATACATATATGGATGCATATATATGTGTGTATGTATGTATATGTAATGTACATATACTCTTAACTAGTAAAGTAAAAGAGGTCATTCTCTGTTTTTGTATGTGTGTATGCATGTGTGTGATTTTATTTTCAAAATACATAAAAAGATAGTTTTCAACATTTACCCTTGCAAAACTTTGTGTTCCAAAATTTTCTATCTCCCTTTTCCCTACTCCCCTCCCCTAGACAGCAAGTAATCCAATACAGGTTAAACATGTGCAATTTTTCTAAACACATTTCCACATTTATCATGCTGCACAAGAAAAATCAGATCAAAAGGGAAAAGAAATGAAAAAGAAAAAAAATCAAACAACAAAAAAGTGAAAATATTGTGCTTTGATCCACATTCAATCTCCATAGTTCTCTCTCTGGATGCAGATGGCTTTCTCCATCACAAGTCTACTGGAATTGTCTGCCTCATTTCTTACCTAGTCTTTATCACTGATTGAACATTACCTCAGTCATATTGAGGCCAGTTTAAAACCTTAGCTTAAAAAGGCCAAGGTCTCCCATTGCATCCAGAGCCATCTTCAGTCATCCTGATCTATATCTGGCCAAAGGGACCAGATGGCTCTGGAGGGGAAAGTGAGGTTGGTGACTTTGTATAGCCCTCCCTCACTTAAGTCCAATTCATGTCACAGCCTCATCTCCCTGAAGTGAGGGCTCTCTTCAAGAACAAAGGACAAACAACTCTTCACCAGACATCTGGCTAAGTACTGGGAATACAGTGAAAGTCAAAACAAATCCCTGCCCTCAAAGAGTTTACAATCTAGTAGGAGAGACAATGTACAAGCAGCTTTGTACAAACAAACTGTTAATAATCCACAAAGGGAGAAAAGTTGCTAGGATTATAGATGCATTCCTTCTCCCACTGGTCAGATGCTCCCAAATTTATTTATTGGTTACCAATTTTGCTCTCACTCTGGTATGAGAGACTTAGGGGAAAAAAAAACACAATAGGACTCTATATGTACGGAAGGTCATTCACTGAGATGTGTAGTGATGAGCGGAAAGAGCATAGAATGAATCTAGAATGAAGAATAGGACAAGAAGGAGTTATGAGGGCTTCGGTGAATCAAGGGACCTAACTTCAGTCTTTCTGACTCCAAGTCTAACACTCTCCCCATTCTGCTATTCTATTGCCTTTGTGTAATGGAAGTGTAAGGGAAGGAACATACAGACAGAAAAGCAGAGACTGAGAGAGACAGATACATGCAGAAAGAGTCACAGAAAGAGATGGACAGACAGAGGGACACAAACACAGAGACAGGGGCAGTCATAGAGAGGTAAGTGGCCAGAGGCAGAGATTTACAGAGACAGAGAGACAGAAGAACAAGCAAGCAGAGACAGAGAGAAAGACAGAGATAGACACATGCAGAGAGAGTCATAGGAAGAGATGGACAGACAGAGGGACACAAAGAAAGGGACAAGGATAGCCATAAAGAGGTAAGTGGACAGAGGCAGAGATACACAGAGACAGTGAGAGGGATACACAGAGACAGAAGAGCAAGCAAGCAGAGACAGAGAGAAAGACAGAGACAAACACATGCAGAGAGAGTCATAGGAAGAGACAGACAGACGGGAGGATGGAGACAGAGAGAGACAAATACCCACAGACAGGGATAGTCACAGAGAGGTAAAGTGATTCAGGCAAACCGACAGAGGTAGGGAGAATGAAAGAGATAATAAATACACAAAAAGACAGAGATAATCATGGAGAGACAGAGAGGCAGGCAGACAGAGAAGGAGACACTAAAGAGATAGATATACACAGAGAGACAACACACAGAGAAAGAAACACAGGAAGACAGATGGACAGGCAGAGATAAAGAGATATCAGAGAGACAGACACAGAGAGATGAAGGGAAGGACACAGAGATAGAAGAACAGACAGAGACAGAGAAAAAGAGACAGTCTCACAGAAAGACAGAAACAATTACAGACAGAAAGACACAGAAAAAGAAAGAGGGAGAAACCATGAATGCTCTAGGACTACGGTGAGGGATAACTTAAACTGACTCGAATGTATAATGGTCAGGGTCCTGGTGCCCCCTTCTTCCTCTGAGCAATATCAGTCCTGAGGAAGTAGCAAGGAGTTCAGCATCTGTGAGACACTTTATCCTCTCAAATAATTTTCAGTGTCTCTCAACTTTCTCCTCACATCTTCCCTACCTGCCTTGATTATGTTTTGGAAATATGTTATCTTTTGTAAATCATAATTTGTTTGAACTTCGAATATATTCTCACTAATTGTTACATAAAATAACAAAATTAAAGGTAATTTGTCATCCTCCAAAAGAGTCTGCTCCATTACCTCCCAATGAATAGGGAATGAGCATTCCTTATTGCTTCTGGTGCTTTTTCATCTTTGTCAGAACTTTCATGGTCTCTTTTAGTTCTGTTTAGATCACTGGAGGACATCTGTATCATTAGTTTTCTGGAACAGGAAAATAAACAAACACATTCACCTCCTCTTACCTTGTACTGGTTTGGGGATCTTAAAGTTATTTTCTAGTAAAGGATCTCTTAACTTTATTTTGTCTCCTGATGAGACCTCTAGATTCTTTTTCAGAATCATGTTTTTAAATGTATAAAACAAAATACAAAGTATTACAATTGCTGATCTATCCATGTATCTATCTACTTGCCAATTTATCTATTTCTATCTATCTATACCATTCTATTTAACCACCTCTAAATATCTATCCATCTATCTCTATTCCATCCTATTGATCTCTATGTTTCTATTTATCTATCTAGCCCATTCTCTCTCTCTCTCTCTCTCTCTCTCTCTCTCTCTCTCTCTCTCTCT
>JAJPUD010000836.1:362393-428589 GCA_023553655.1 Myrmecobius fasciatus
TCTCTCTCTCTCTCTCTCTCTCTCTCTCTCTCTCTCTCTCTCTCTCTTTCTCCATTCATCCATCTATCCATCTCTATCTCATTCTATCTGTATCCATTTCTATATGTTATCTATCTATCCCCATATCTATCTATCTATCTATCTATCTATCTATCTATCTATCTATCTATCTAATCATTCATCTATCTTTCTAACTATATCTATATCCCGTTCTCTCTGTTCATCTTTATTTATTCATATGCTTCTCTATCCATCCATCTTCATTTACCTAGTTCATGCACTTCAGATTAAGAATCTCTAATCTAGAATTTTTCAAATGTATTTATGCTAAGGGGTTTTGGTTAAGCCATCATAGACAAAAATAGTTGCTCAAAGGGCACTACCAGAGGGACTTCATTATGCTTTTTGCATGTCCAAACTACTGGAAAGAAAAAGTCACTTTTATTATCATACCTGCAACATGTAACCATAATGTGGAACCCTGTATTTAAACTCATATGCCATCGTGGTGGCTGACCATGTTATAGTGTAAAGGAACAGAATAACTTTAAAAATGACAGCTTTCCAAAGTCAGTACTTTTGCCATGAAGTCATAAAAAAAATCACAGGACTTAGAGTAAGAAACTTCTGGTACTTCTAGTACAACTCACCCATCCTTCAAAGGAGTCTACACTATAAGATACCTGACCACCCAATAGAATTGGGAGAAATCAGTGTTTTAAAAGCCAGGGAGAGAATAATAAAGTATCCAACAGGAGAAATCACTCATTAGGATCCAAAGCTGCTGAGAGGACAAAAAAGATGAAGATCTGGGGAAAATTCAAATAGCCCTTCTGGATTTTTTCCAGATCTAACTTTTCTAGATCATGGATAACTGCATTTGTAACACTTTATTCAATACTACATTGTCAGTAAATAACTACTATAATCATAATATCTATAAAATAAATAGATGCAAAATACATACACATAGATACATATGTGTATATAGAGATGAACACATGTATGTATCTATACATATATATGTATGTATGGAATCATAGTGTGATTGATGGAGAACTAGACTTGAATCAAGTAACATTCCTGATACATATTGACTGAAAGATCCTAGGCAAATATTAGTGTTTGAAATAAATTTTTAAAAATACTATTGCAGGGACAGCTAGATAGTACAGTGAATAGAGCACTGGTCCTGGAGTCAGGAGTACCTGAGTTTAAATCCATCCTCAGACATTTAATACTTCCTAGCTGTATGATCCTGGGCAAGTCACTTTCCCCCCATTGCCTCTTGGAAAAGAACCCCCCAAAATTATGGTAGAGAAAAAATGCCAACCTTCATGGATGGAGGGAATTTTCTCCCTAGGAATTCTCTATACTAAGAAAAAAAATGCATTCATAAGTAAATACATATATTATATGTATTTAGACATATACAATGTAAATTTTCTGTATGTACATATCGTATGTATATGTATATATACAATATGTATGTATATATGTATATATATGTATGTATGGACAAGTGATGTAATAACATAGTTAGATGGCACAGTAGATAAAAAATCAGACAGATTCAGGAACACTCAAGACACATGCTAATTTGGTGACCTGGAAGGTCACACTTTTCAGTGTTCCAGGAAAAACTGGAGAACTCTGAGTAATTGATGGATTACAGAAAGGCATTTTAGGTGGAAGAGTTTGGATATTTCCAAATTGATGGGCAAAGTTCTGAGTAAACAAATAGGAAGAGAAAGACAGAGAGAGTGACAGACAGACAGAGAGACAGAGTCACAGAGAGGGAGAGAGAGAGAGAAGGACAGAGAGAGAGAAGGGAAGAGAGAGAGAGAGAGAGAGAGAGAGAGAGAGAGAGAGAGAGAGAGAGAGAGAGAGAGAAGAAGAAGAAGAAGAAGAAGAAGAAGAAGAAGAAGAACAAGAAGGGACTGAGAGAGAGAATAGGATGAGACAAAGACAGAGACAGTGATAATAAGACACAGAGAAAGAGAGATGGAGAGAAAGAGGGAGAGAGATAGAGACAGAGCTAGAGAAAGACAGAGATAAATTTGATGCATTCAGATTTCTTTGTTTCTAGCTTCCAAATAGGGAATTTTCCCTAAATATACTGCATATTATTAATGGCATTATTTCTACCTTTTCTGATGTAATAGCTAGAGGCAAGGTCAGTTTTTCAGTAGCTAGGTCCAAACACATTTAGAGTAATATACATTCAGGATGATAATGATGGATTCATTAGTATTCCACAAACTGATTTAAAAAAATCAACAACAAAAACACCTTTACTTTAGGGATAACACTAGTGATTCACTATAATAGGATGGGTTATTATTATTATTGCCATTACTATTAATATTTTTATCATTTTACCTATTAGGCAGATTGGATTTCAGCGATTATAGATTTAGACCTGGAAGGGACCTAAGAAGTCATCCAATTCACCCCCCTCATTTTACAGGCAAGAAAATGAGGGCCCAGAGAATTGAAGTGATTTACTTGCCCAAGGTCATTCACAAAGTCATGTCAGCATTCAAACTCAGGTCCCATAATATCAAGTGCACTATTCCACATTCGGAGCTCTTTCTGCCACTCTGTGCTACTTACTGGATCATTCTCCATTTGGCCTAGGAAGCAGAGTATGGGTGAGATTGGGAATGACATGAGTGTCGAATTCTTGTCTTTGGCTTAATTAATACCAGGTCTACACAATAGAATTAAGCAGTCAGATCTTTCATTTGCCTGGAAATGTTCTATTCCTTGATGATTTCCTTACTTTTGAGTGGTCCTCACTGTAGTAGCTGATACTTATAGTTGAGTCCAAAGTAAAAGAGGGAGTGATATTTCTCACAAAGAGATTTTCATTCCATGTTAAGGGTCCATTCATATAAGAAAGCAAACCCAAGAACTGAGACAGCCAGAAAATTCAGACTTAGAAAATTCCATACTCTTGCAATAAATATTCATTCTTTTGATTGAAATTTATCCAGTCTCTGCTATTATTTTTTCAAAAATCCTGTTTTTCCTTGAATTATATTTTCATGCATGTGTTTCCTAAGCTGAATTGGAAGTTTTTAGGCCATCTTCTAACTCATACTTGAAGAATTTTGGGGTAGGACTAAAGCAAGGCTAGCTCTGCTGGAGTAGAATCTCACTTCAGAGCAACAAAAAATTATTCACTGTTTATGAACTGAATTCTTCTTGAATTATTAAAGGTATTGTTGTGTGAATGATGTAGGGAGAAAGATAACCCAGCCATACAGAGGTTTCTAAGCTGCTCAGTGCAGAGAATGGGGTTCTCTCTGTGATAATCCCATTTTACCCTCTAAATTACCCTCACTCTGAGACATATCCACACCAAGTACAGACCTGTGTATGTCCCATCCTTATTAGAGAACCATGCATCCAATAGATTCCCAAAAGATATTTGCTAAATGAAAAATTAATAAATAAAAATAGATCCATCAAATTTCCATTGAGTGATACAATAGCATTTATGAGTTAATAAGCACTCAGAGAAGTCAAAATTTAGAAACCTAGTAAATCAATCTCTTTAACAGGGTAGTCTAGCATTATTCTTATCACATTTTCTAAGCCTCCTACTGAGAGCAAAATGCCCAGTTGCCCTGATCTGGTGGTACTCTGAAAAACCCAGCCAAGGCTACTTAGTGTCTGTCTAGGTATGCTATTGCCTATTTATCTGTCAGACTCATAAAGTGTCTCTTTTTATTTTTAAATCAACCTCTTCTGATAGTGAATTCATGTTTTTATATTTTGAGAAGTCTACACACCTGCTAGATCTGAAAAGAGAGGGTGGGGAGGGAGGAAGGGAAGAAAGGAGGGACAAAGGGAGAGGGAGAGGGAGACAGGGAAAGGGGGAGGGAGATAGGGGAAGGGAGACATGGAGAGGAAGACGGAGGGAGGGAGGGAGGGAGAGGGAGGAAGGGAAACAGGGAGGAAAGGAGGGAGAGGGTGAGGGAGACAGGGAAAGGGGGAGGGAGTTAGGGGGAGGGAGACATGGAGAGGAAGAGGGAGGGAGGGAGAGGGAGGAAGGGAAACAGGGAGGAAAGGAGGGAGAGGGAGAGGGAGACAGGAGAAAAATGGAGGGAGGGAAGGAAAGAAGGAGGGAGGAAGGGAAGGAAGGAGGGAGGGAGAGGGAGGAAAGGATGCAGGGAGAAGGAGGGAGAGGGAGAGGGAGTCAGGGAGAAGGAGGGAGGAAGGGAGGGAAGGAGGGAAAGGGGAAGAGAGAGAGAGAGAGAGAGAGAGAGAGAGAGAGAGAGAGAGAGAGCGAGCGAGGGAGGGAGGGAGCAAGGAAAGGAGGGAAAGGGAGAGAGAGAGAGAGTGCGAGTGAGCATTTTCTACCCCTTTCTTTTCCATCTACCTTATTTGTAGACCTGCAGGGCTAGGACCAAATCTTTCATTCCTTGAAATGTGCCAAGAAAGCTGTCAAGTGTTCAGCAGATAATAAGAGAGTCCCCATTGAGCTACACAGGGTAAGAAGCTGGCCTTGGAACAAGGAGAATTCTGTCACTTCCTTAGTAGAATCACTTTTTAACAGTTGATTTCATGGCCTGCTAGCAGAATAATTTCCATCTGGTTTCAGATGTGGGTAGATGGGGGCAGGGACCTAAGATGTTGCCAAGACATATTGCTCCCCCTCCAACGAGCTATCGAGTCTCTCCTAATTCAGATGGAGCTGGGTGGGTTGTTTCCCTTTGCCCTTGGCAGTTCTGGTTTTTTCTTTTCTCTCTCTTTTTGAGAATAACCCAGAGAGGAGAGCCAAGCTCTCTGACTGGCAGCTCCGAAGATTCAGTCAACATAATGACTACTTGTTCCACATGATTCTCAACCTTTCAAGAGGGAGGGATTTTAGGAGGCAGCATGTTCTAGTGGAAAGAAGGATGGACTTGCAGTCAGGAAGACATGCATTCAGATCCCCCTGCTGATGCTTATGAGGGTGGGACCCCAGTCAAATCCTCTGAACCCCGGTTTTTTTGACTGTAAAATAAACTACATGGCCTCTCAGGACCCTGGAACTCTAAATATAGTCACAGTCTTAAGGCTCAATGACTTTTGAGGTGACTTTGCTCTAGATCTTTGATCCTATGAATTCAGTGGGAGCACACACAGAAAGCCCCAAAGCTAAGCTCTTAAAAATGTGCTAAGTCATTGGGGACACCCTATCTTCTCACATTACTTTGATCAGAAATCTGATTTAAATTGAATGGAAATCTGAAGCATGTCAGTCGATCAATAGTGAAAATATTGACTATTTGCCAGGCATTATAGTAAGGTTTAGGGATACACTGAGAAATTCAAACAATATTTTCCATCAGGGAAATTAAATTCTCATGGGGGGCAGCACACACACATGTATATATATACATACATACACACATATACATACATACATATATATAAATTTATACCATACACACATATAGACAAGATATATAAGAAGTAGATGTAAGGTAATATTAAAGGGAAATAATAATAATAATGACTAGTATTTTTAGAGCACTTTAAAGTTTGCAAGATGCTTTACAAATATTATCTCATTTTTATCCCCACAAAATCTCAAAGAGATTGGTGCTGTTATCATCCCCATTTTATAGATAACTGAGATAAACAGGTGACGTGTGTGTACATACAACATATACATATATATACACATTTTTGTATATATATATGCACATACATACACATGTATACATGCATATATGTTTATTATATACACACACATATATATATGTACATATATATATATATATATATAAATAAAATATAGGTTGTTCTTTGTTTCTGAAGGCAACCAAAATAGAGTCGAGTTATAGAGTGTCCAACTGTGGCTGATCAGACCCATATGAGCTTGGAATGCTCTGCCACAGGTCAGGTTCAAATAGCCCATATGAATATTTGGGATGGATTCTCTAAATTTGTACATCTTGCATTTCTTTTGATCTCCTTCAATTCTGTTTTGCTCATAGAGCACAGCACCTCCTCTGATGAGGGCACGCCATGCTGGGTAGTCCTGTGCCAGCCATATGATCAGTTCCAAAGTTCTTAAAAGAGACCTTGAGAGTGTCCTTGTGTCACTTTTTTTTCTGACCACCTTGTGAGTGCTTGCCTTGTGTGAGTTCCCTATAGAATAGTCTTTTTGGGAAGCATATGTCTGTCATTTGAACAGCATGACTAGTCCAATAGACTTGTTTTCTCTGCAGTAGAGTTTGAATGTATGGCAAGTTTAGTTTGAGAAAGGTCCTCATTGTCTGGTACCTTATCCTGCCAGGTGATCTTCAGAATCTTCCTAAAACCATCCAAATAGCAGCAATTCTGTTTCCTGACATGGCCGATCTCTCTAACGTCCTGTCCATATTATTAATAAATGTGACTCCATTAGCTCAAGTAGTTGACATGCACCATAGGTTTTTGGACCATAAATGGCCTTCAGGGCATCATAAAAGCACTTTGGATTGTCAGTATCAGCATAAAACTAAATTTTATCTGCCTTCTTACTGAGACAAGAATCTTGCATCTCGGTACTTTACTTTTGATGGAATTAAATGCTGCCTCCTTAGAGATGGATAAACTATCCTGCTGGTACATTCTATGGGGTTCTCATTTTTCATTTAGTAGTTTCTGAATTTTCCCATCATTTTCATCAAACTAGTCTTGATGTTTGTGAGTGTTCTGACTCAGATGAACAAATGCAGTGCTGTACACCAATCTCTGAAAGGTGCTTACTCCTTTTCTGCCAACTGTGTATTGGTTCAATGTTCCTTCCAAGTGAGCCACAAATTGTTTCTGCCCAGAAAAGTGCTCTAATTCTTCTAGTAGTCATTTTGCCTTGGGGCCACTGATTTTGTGAATGTGAGTTATTTAACTCAGAAAAGCTAAGTCTATGATCAGTTCAGCACTCTGCACTACATATTGCTGTTGTCACATTCTATCTATCCCTTCTCCTTACAATCACATAATCTATTAAAAGCCAATGTTTGTTGGTTTTTCAATTTTATTGCATTTAGGTAAGCAGAAGAGAGTCTTAGTGATGAGAAGGTCATGAGATATACAAATCTTCAGTAGTAAGTGATCATTGCTTTTGATATTTACAACTCCTTCCAAGGATTTCCTGACATGTTTGGTAGTCTGACCCTACTCTAGCATTCAACTCACTCTAAATCATTAGTTAATCCTCTCTTGGCATATTAATGATAAGAGTCTCCAGGTCTTTGATCTATGATCAAAGTAATAAATCAAGACAGTCCCTGCTCTTAAAGAACTCAGATTCTAAATGGGGAAGACAACATAAAAGAGTTCATTTTCAGTTCATGAGATGGAAAGATGAGGTCGGGTTTTTTTTAAAATTATTAAAGCTTTTTATTTTAAAAACTTATGGATGGACATTTTTCAACATTGACCCTTGCATGGCCTTGTGCTCCAAATTTTCCTGTCCTCCCCCAGATGGCAAGCAATCTAATATATGTTATACATGTTAAAATATGTTAAATCCAATATATGTAAACATATTCATACAATTATTGTGCTGCATAAGAAAAGTCAGATCAAAAACGAAAGGGAATGGGGAAGAAAACAAAATGCAAGGAAACAACAACAAAAAGAGTGAAAATACTAGATTGTGATCCACAGTCAGTTCCCATAGTCCTCTCTCTCTGGGTGTAGATGGCTCTCTTCATCACAAGATCCTTGGAACTGAATGCCATGGTATTTTCTTACAAGTGGCAATCACATTGTCATTAACCTGTCTTTCACTCCTTTTGGTAAGCATACATGCTTGTTGACTAGAAAATTTTTGATTGTAAAACCTACACCTGCTTCATGACACTCCCCTTCACTGTGGCCACTCTAGAAAAATGTGTAACCAGTTCTAACTTTAATAAGCTAGCTTTCATTTGACAGCTTTTCTCACTCAGAGCTCTTATTTGGATGTGAGTTCACTTGCAACAAGAGCTGTTTGTCTTTCAGGTCTATTGGATTTTGTGTTGTCTATAAATGCATGCACATTCCAAGTACTGATGAGTAGAATCATCTTTGTTGAAGATTTTGTATGTTTTTTGGTGTGTATTTTGACTGTAGAATGGGATCCCTGCCTGTCATGGTAATCAGGCCAGGGTTGGTAAATAGACTTTTTTTTAATTAAAATTTTTTTATTTTCAAAACATATGCATAGATAGTTTTCAATATTCACCCTGGGAAAATCTTACATTCCAATTTTTCTCCTTCCCTCTCCCTACCCCCTCATCTAGATGGCAAGTAATCCAATTTATGTTAAACATGTGCAATTCTTCTATGTGTATTTTCATAATTATACTGCACAAGCAAAATCATATCCAAAAGGAAAAAAAAATGAGAAAGAAAATAAAAATGAAAGCAAATAACAAGCAAAAAAAAAGAAAATGCTATGTTGTGATTTACCTTCATTCCCATTGTCCTCTCTCTGGGTGCAGATGGCTCTCCTCATCACAAGACCATTAGAACTGGCCTGAATCACCTCACTGTTGAAAAGAGCCACATCCATCAGGATTGATCATCATCATATAATCTTCTTGTTCTTTTGGTTCTGTTCACTTTACTTAGCCTCAATTCATGCAATTCTCTCCAGTCCTTTCTGAAATTATCCTACTGGTTATTTTTTACAGAACAATAATATTCCATCACATTCATATACCATAACCGATTCAACCATTCCCAAATGGATGGGCATCCACTCAGTTTCTAATTTCTTGCCACTACTACACATAGAGCTGCTACAAACACTTTTGCACATGTGGATACTTTTTGCCTTTTTTATGATCTCTTTGGGATACAAGCCTAGTAGAGACACTGCTGGATCTAAGGATTTGCACATTTTGATGGCCTTTTGGGCATAGTTCCATATTGCCCAATGGTTGGATCCATTCACAGTTCCACCAACAATGTATTAGTGTCCCAGTTTTCCAACATGCCCTCCAATTCATCATCTTTTCCTAAACAGACAATTTTTTGTTTTTTTTAATTAAAGTTTTTGTTTTCAAAACATATATACATATGGATAATTTTTCAACATTGACCCTTGCAAAACCTTGTATTCCAAATTTTCCCCTCTTTTCCTTCAAAACTTTTTTTTAAATGTTAAAAATGATAAAAACCAAAGGCAAATGATTATATTGAAATATCTATTTTTTCCAAAGCACAAATGAGACAGCTAGATGGCACAGTAGATAGACAGAACACTGGCCCTCAAAACAGGATGTCCTGAGTTCAAATCAGGCCTCAGATTCTTTATTTAACCCCAATTGCTTCTCCTCCAGGCCTATCCTCCTAAAAAAAATCAAGGATCCCAGATTAAGAACTCTTGCCCAGGACCTAGACAATGCTTTTCTTCATGTCCTTTCAATTCTCTTTCCCAATTCTTCTTCTCCTCCTTTTACTCATTATTGTTTTTGTTATTTTTCTTCTTGTTCTTGTTCTACTTTCTCTTTTTCTTCTATTTCCACTTCTATCTCCTCTTCTTTTTTTTTCTTTACTCTTCCTTTCTTACTCCTCAGTAAAAGCCCTCAATTCTGACCAATAAGTATCATCCAGCAAAAGAAGTTTGGCTGTGTCTGAAAACCTATTGATGGTGCTCTCTGTGACCCAATGACAAACTCCTAGAATACATTTTGCACATTTCTTTTCAATTCTTAAAATAGAAGAAATGCATCAAGATTGTACCACATGAAATATGATGGACAATTTTCCAGACATAAGACAATTAGGCTGTCTCTTCCATTAGTGAGTGCCTGAAGTGCCTACCATTCCACAAATCACTGTGAAAATATCCAGCAACCCTCTAGAGTAGAAAATGTAAGTAAAAAAAATTAACACTGAGAAAAAACAATTGGGACGGGAATTGGTTAGAGCACAATTCAAAACAGTTTCAGTTGTTCCAGGAGGGAAGAATGTCTATTCCTGTGGAGCTTTGGAGGGGAGCTAAGCCTAGGAGAGTAGTTACCAGGAGTAGAAAAATGTCTAGTTAAAGCATAATATAAGGTGAGACTGTGGATATCAGTCACCATGAAGAGTAAGCATGAAGTCACCCATCTATTAATATAAGTATCCTGGATCAAAGACCCATTTTTCAACCAGAATAACTGAGTCCTCAAAATAATCACTTCATTATCAAAAGCGAGATTTCTGTAGATCAATGAGAATTTGAAAAGAAAAATTGTTGGGGCCCAGCCATGCTTACTTAAATCCTTTCTAAATGTGATTGCTTAGTTGGATGTTGCAATTGAAAAGCTTACTGTATTTTCCTGAAATGCATTTTTAAAAAAATTTTTAATCCTGTGTATGTACTGCAAAATATGGAGTGAATCAGTCATGAAATAAATCGTTAATGAATTTGATACAATGACTTATTGCACCTGTAAGAGCTCTGGAAACTAACTTTTTATAAGAGTGTTTTTTGGTTTTATTTTAGTCCATATACTCACATTCACAAGTCTATTAGTAAGCCAATTTAATCCTTCATAATGACCCATTCACATTTATATACTCTTAAGATGGCAAAGCATCCCTCATGTCATATAATCATCAAAACAACTCTGTAAGATTGGTTGTATAAAGATTGTTGTGCCCATAATGTAGATGGGAAAAATGAGGCTCAATTAACAAAATCCACAAAGTCATCCACTTGACATATGACAAGGTTGATTCATACTCTAAGATCATTGAATCATTGATTCATAGAAAAGAGGCTTTAATATTCAAAAGACAGGACTGCAATACACTAGGTTGTATTTCCTCAGGACTTAAGGCATTCTCTTATAATAAATTAGCATCCCAGTAGAAGGCACTTCTATGAATAGAATCCCATAGCATCATAGTTTTAGCTTTGGAAGGGACCTTAGGAATTTATTCAATAACATCATTTTATAGATGAAGAAACTGAGAATTGGAGAGGGTTGGTGGCTGTTCTGAGTTTAGAAAAGTAGTAAGTGGAGGAATCCCTGGGTCATTTTTCCCTAAATCTCTTAATCCAGAGTTCTTTCCATTTCTGCCAATCAGGTGCTTCTGCCCCCTACCTTTTCTCCCTTCCAATATGTCATCACAATCCATAAAAACAAAAGCAATGAAGAATGAGGATATTTCTGACTGATGTAATCTCATGGAATTTGCAAGTGAAAATTTTATCTGGCTACCTTATATAGAGAATCACACTAGTATGTATCTCTTCCTTCTTTCTTCCTAACTGCAGTTAATCAGGATACCAGGAAAATGTTCTGTCCTTATTGGTACTCAGTAAATACTGTTTGAGTGGATACATGAATATAAGATGACCCATATGTTAGAAGCTTTCACATGATATGAAGAACTTGGGTATACTTTGGAGGATTTCTCACATTTCTGGCTCATTTCTTCCATCTATTAGCTGACATGAATGAGAGTGATATTTCTCCTTGTGAGTACATGTGTCACAAAGTTCAAAGAATTGTAAGTCAGAGGGAACAAGTAGTATTCCTTGTAGTGAACAATGGGAATGATACTTAACAATAAAATACTCTTTCCAGGTGCCCATAGAAGCCCAATGATGTATACACCCATTCTCTTATTAGAACATGCTGTCTCTAATGTGACTTCTCAAGATATTTCTTTATTCTTACCAATTACCTTCTTTCTGATTCCTCCGAATTCTCCTTACACATCATATATCAATACATTTCATTTTCCTTTGCTCCCATTGGATGGCTGGATTACTATTTTCCTTTGTCACTTTCCGTTGTGATTCTATTTCTGTCCTTTGTAGCAACATCATGCTCCCAGTTCTCTCACAGATTTTGAAGAATTATCATTGTCAGTGAAATGGACAGTTCAATCCTACTTTTTATTTTCCCATTCTTCTTATACTTTAATCCCGGCCATTCACTCTATGTGAATACAATTCCACTAGTCTGTTCAATGTTCCCTGTACGTGACATACCATCTCCTTCCTGATTTCTCCCTTAACAATAGATGGTTATTCTCCATGACTGATTTTGAACCTCCTTCATTTTCAAGATTCACCTTAAATCCCATCTTGTGCAGAATATGATAGTTAGAGAGAACATTTATTAAGCACTTATTATACGACAGACACTATACTAAAAATTGGGGATATAAACACAAGAAATCAAAATTATCCTTATTTTCAAAAACATTCTCATGGATTATAAAGGGGGGGATATGATAGGGGACAGCTGATGCGCAGGTAGGACAAAGTGAAAATGAATCAAAATGCAGAGTTAACAGAGGATCTTCTCATGATATGATGGCTCCAGTTAGGGATGCATCATTCTCTGAATTAAGTGAATTCAAGGAGCATCTTTTACACCCCCTCCCCATATCAGTTCTTTTCATTTACTCTGTACATATTTTGTGTGTTTAGTTGTTCAGTCATTTTCAGCATGTCTGACTCTTTATGACCCCATTGGGGGCTTTCTTCGCAAAGATACTGGAATAATTGCCATTTCCTTCCTTACTTTACTGATAAGAAAATTAAGGTAAACTAGGTTAAAGTGACTTGCCCAGGGTCACTCAGCTAGTAAGTGTCTGAGGTCAGATTTGAACTCATAAAGATGAGTCTTCCTGATCCACTGTGCCATCCAACTGCCCTGATTTGTTTGTGCATAGTTACTTTCATATTTTTTGTTTCATCCCTCATTAGAATGTAAGATCCTAGAGGATGTGGACTGCTTTTTGTTTGTTTGTTTTTAATTTTCTTTGTAAGCCCAGGTCTTAACAAAGTTCCTGAAATACAGTAAACGCTTTAAAAAATGTTAGTTGATCGACTCACTGACATACTTTAATTGAGCTGATTGTATTATCAATTTGCTTTTAAACAACTATTATATTAAAGGGAGATCTCTTCTCCATTGCTGCATTCACTCTATTAACAAACATCTGTATTCTAGTCATTATGCAAAACTTGGAAGCTTTTCCGGGCTCCATTTGCTAATGCTCATAGTAACAGTGCCTTTCTATCAAGCAGTGAGTCATCAGTGACATAAAGGCCTCTGTCAAACTCTTCATCACCAGCGTATTGAAGAAGTCAAATTATTCATGAGCATACTAGCCTTTGTTAGACAATTGGCGATACCTAAACTCTAAATCCATGGATTTATTCATGCATGAATAATGAAGAAACAGGACATAATTGGTTGGCTTCAGATGTTGCAGTCAGCTCATGGAAGATATAGTGTACGTATTTGTGTATGAGGAAGGAGAAAAGGGACAGACTGCAAGGCAGGGTGAGGAGAAGGACTGCTGATATAATCAGTTGAGGAAAAAAAAGAGAAAGATCATTTTAATGGCTAACAATGCAAGAAGACCCTGTGATTGGTTGTGGCTAGTCAAGCATGAAAACTGGGCCCCTATCAGTACTAAATATTGTATCTAACTGGCATTTGCATTTTTTAAAGAGCAGTGACATAGCTGAATTTCATCCCTCTCAGGTATCTAAGGGTAATCTATGCTGATTACAAATTTGTTAGAGTGATAAGATTTCTTGAAACACATTACTGTTATGTCTCAGATACACAATGTGTCTTATGTGGTAAGAGACTATCTGACCACCTGAGACACAATGCTATTTCCATGGCCTTCTTCCCTCCTGAAGCATCATTTAGCAAAAATCTTTTCATCCTGGGAGGTTTTTCAAATGATTCATTTAGTGACCAAGGACAGTTACCTACTGTTCACAATAGGATGATTCATTCTTTTAAGAACACTGTGAAAGGGAGACTTTTGTCAACACAGTTATAATTGTTATTGATGATGAGTTCAGATGCATAACACCATGGAGATCTGTGTGTTGTTTAATAGGTAGAAGGAAATACTTGACAAGAAATGTTTGGGGTCTTCAAGACAACAAGTAATTAAAAGGTGTTTAACAATCTGTTTTTTGACTAATGTTTGTTGGTTATCAAATAACCCCAAACTCCTACTTAATAAACTCAAATTCTCTTTTGGACCTAGGTCACTCACTGAAAAGATGTTGGATCTTAGACAAAAAGAAACCACAAACAACCATGTTCCATGGCAGCCAAATAGAGATGTGACTCCTAAGAGGCAAAACTCATGATTCTCATAAGAAGTCATTTCTACTTTCTTAAGTCTGCTGGTGGCAAGAAGAAACACGCTGTTGGATGGTCTAGTGGAGAGATAGTGGACCACAGGGTTGAAAAGGTCTAGGTTTAAACCCATCAGCTCTTAAGCTTTCAGGGTTGCATCCAATTCTCTAAGACTATTAATTGCAGAGCAGGTACTGCATTGGGAGAGGAAGGTTCCTTACAGGGACTTCCCTATGTTAACAAAATGTCAATATGAATTTTTGAGTGTCCCTGTAATTTTATCAGCATAATGATTTTTAAAACTATATAATTTATATACAATAGTATGTATTAATATCTATATCTATCTCCTCTCCCATTCCAGTCTATAAGGTAACTTCTGGTTATTAAGAACAAGAATTACACTGGAAATTATTGTTGTCCCTTTAAGAGAGCATGTGATTCTTTACTTTCAGTAAAGAAATTCATGGGTAGACACACAGGTACATATATATGTGTATAAATACATACGTATGTGTATATGCATATGAATGTGCACATGCATGGGTATATATATGTATGTACATATACACATTTATTATTTCAATTTGTCATCTATCTATTCATCATCTATTTGATATTTGTATCTATTATGTATATCTTCTAAACCTATATATCAATCATCTATTTTCATCCATTCTCTTTCTCTCTTTTTCTATCTACCTATTTATCCATCCATCCATCCATCTATTCATCCATCCATTATTCCATCTCTCTTTCCTTCCTTCCTTCCTTCATTCTAATCTATCTATCTATCTATCTTTCTATCTATCTATCTATCTATCTATCTATCTATCTATCTATCTATCTAATGGCTTTAGGTTGAATTAAGCAGCACATAATGCTTAAGAACAGTGATGTTGTTTCTCTGCCTTCCCCAACCCCAACCACATCTAGAATACTGGATTCTATATTTTAGGGAGGATATTGATAAGCCAGAAACTCTCCAGAGAATGGAAACAACCATGGTCAAGAGACTAGAATTCATGCTACATATGGACCAACTGAAGGACCCATGACTGGAGAAGAGAAAACTTAGGCATGCTCAAACCATGTTTTAAAAAACAAGAAGTATTTGAAGGACTGTTGTATGACAAAGAAATCATCTTTTCTCTGTGTGGCCCTGGAGGGAAGAACTAGGTACAATAAAAAGGAGTTGAAAAGAGACCAACTTTTAGGCTTGGTGTAAAGAGCCTTTCTAAAGGGAAATGAACTGCTCTGAAGGTAATGGGCTCTCCCTCCACTGAATGTTGTTGGTCAAGGGCTAGGTGAAGACATTGAGGGGATTCCTATCCCTAAGAGCCATACATTCTAATAGGGGACAGCATATAAAGGGATAGAGAAGTAAGGAAGAAGAGGAGGAAGATGATACCCATATAGGGGCACGATGGGCAAGTCTAGAGAGAGACAGATGCACATCGACACAAGGAATGAACCAAGTCATTGACTTGGGCATATCCCTAAAATAATGGTTCCTGAAAGGAGTTTCCCAATGAAAAAAAGAGGCTGTCATTGCAGAGGAGTATTACAACACATGAAGGTCTTGGCAGTGAGAGATGTTCTAGGACGAGAAGGCAGTTGAGTAATGGGACTGAAGGATGGTTCAAAATGGAGTTCCTGAAATAGAAGTATGGTAGTGAATGTTTATTAACTGTTTTTCTAAAAAAAGGTATGCATTATACATTTTTATTTTAATCTATATTATTGCCATCTTCTTCTTCACTTTCCTGAGTCTAGACAATCAACAAAACAACAAACCAAATCCTGATTTATAGTATTTGTTGATTTTTTACTTTTAAGATATAAATTCTTGCATTGAAAATTTTGCAATGGGCTCTCAGGGAGCTTGTGTGACCTGGCTCAAACAAACCTTGTTTTAAAAAGAATTTGCCCATGGAAAGAGGAGGAAATTATGGCAGAGGAATGTTCCAAAGTAAGAAGTCCCAGGATTGTAAAGGAAGAAGGGAAGGGAAAAATGAAACAGGGAGACTGATAAATAAACTAATGAAATAGTCCAAGTGAGAGGTGATAAAAGAAAGAATTTGTGTGATGGCTGTGTTTGGGGCACCTATATGCGAATATAATAAAGGTAGAAATGATAAGATTTGATAATAGACTGGATATAGAGGATGAGTGGGAATGAGAAGTAGAGGATGATTTTAAGGTTGTGAACCTGAATGACTGAGAGGATGGTGGCTCTCAATATAAGAATGGAGAGATATAGAAGAGAAGAAAGCTAATTAGCTCCATTTTGGACATTTGAATTTGAAATTCCTGTAGACCATCCAGGTCAAGATGTCCACATAGCAGCAGTTAATGATTGAACAATGAAGTTGAGGAGAGAGAGAGAGAGAGGAGAAAAAGAGAGAGAGAGAGACAGAGACAGAGACAGAGAGAGAGAGAGACAGAGACAGAGAGAGAGAGAGGAAGAGAGAGAGGGAGAGAGAGACAGAGACAGAGAGACAGAGTTTGGAATTATTATTCTAATCATAATCTGCATAGAAATCCTAATTGAATCCATAGGAATTGATGACATCATAGGATCATAGATTTGGGTCAAGAAGGGACCTAATAGGTCTTCTAATTTAATCTTTTTATTTTACAGGTGAGAAAACTGAAGGTCAGAGAGAAATGACTTCTCAAAGGTCACACAGATCATCAGAGCCAGAAGTTCTCTGATCAAATGAGATAACAATTGTGAAGAACTTAGCACAGTGCTTGCAACATAGCAGGTGCTACATAAATGTTGTTATTATTACCATTACTTATCATCATCATCATCATTATCATCATCATATCACATCCAAAGCTCAAGATGCTCTTTAAGTCAAAGTTTCCATGATTCTCTCTATTTTTTGTTATGACATATTATATAATATTGTTTTTGTTTTTTATAGCAAACTTGCCATCCTTCTAATGATATATTTTGCTGTACTTTTAAATATATATCCCTTAAACTTCATTGATTGATGATGGTGAAATGTAAACTTCTTGAAGTCAGGGTTACTCTCACTTTTCTCTCTGTATCCTCAGCACTTAAGCTAGTGCCTATACATAGTATGCAGTAATAATTAAATGCTTATCAAAACAATCAAAACCGAATGCTATGAAATTATGATGAAAAAGCTTGCCCTCAAGGAAAATATGTATGAAGATACTTTCCCAACTTCTTTTGATAGGTGCAGAAGTATAAATGTAAAATATTACATTTAAAATTTAAAAGTTGGATATTTTTATTAAACTGTTTTCAATCCCCCTTGGCTGTCCCCTCTTTACCTCTCCCCACTTTATTCTTCATTATGAGATAGTTCTTGGAGAGGAGAGGAGGGAGGGATATATAAATAAATGTAGGTGGTATAAAAATCAAAAGTTATCAATAAACATTTATTTAAAATAATGCACATTGATTGACTAGGGAGGAAAGGCTTGTAACTGAATAGGACAGAGGGATGAAGTCATTCTGGGCTTCATATTCTTGTGGATAATCAACCTGTCTGTAGGTAATTGACATTTGACTCTTTTCTATAAAGGAACTATTTTAATAAAACTGGTTCTGGAATTCAATTCTTACCACCACAGTTTTGACAGAGAGAAAAGAAGACATCTCTTAAATATAGTATGCAGAGTAGAAAGAGAACATAACCTTTGTTGGAAAGAAATATATCAGTCAGCCAGGATTTAGTTTGCCGATGAGAGATTAGGTATGTGGCAATCTTATTTTTGTCAAAGGGAAATTGAGAGAAAGAAGGAAGGTCTGGATGAACCTTTACAGCTCTGAAGCAATCTAATCTTATTGAAACAATAACCGGCCAGGGAAAGGCTGGAGATAGCATGCCCTGTGGCCGACCCTGACTCAAGACGTGGTGCATAAAAATGAATGATTACTCCCAGGAAGCCAGACAAACCCCCACTGGATTATGAACAGGAAGTTATTAATTTAGTCACACTCTGATTTACAAGGGGAATAGCCTACAGAGCCTTCTTCCATAGGAAGAGAGGGACATTGAGAAAACAACCAGTTCTCTTCCCTATAATTAAAAAATTAATTTTATTAATATTTTTTGTTTTTATATACATAGTTTAAATTTTTCTGTATCTCCCCCTCCACTTCTTTCCAGAGAATCATGCAAAATAGCATTTTTTAAAGAAAAAGAGAAAAAAATGGCAAAAAAAATCAATGCATAAAAAAAAAAATTTCTTTGATGATAGATGTTCCAGAGAGAGGAGATATAAGAATCGCTCTTCTTTGGGGCAAAACATATTCATTGTGATTGTGTCACATTCATGAAAACAAACAAAATAAATTCTTCCCTCCTGGCTCACCTCCAAATAAACCAGACTTAAAATCAGGAAGATCTGAGTTCAAATCCAGCCTCAGCCTCAGATACTTACTAGTTGGGCCATCCAGGAAAAATCATTTAACTTTGGTCTATCTCATTTTCCTCAACTGTAAAAGGGAATATTAATACCCTCCCCTCTCAGATTTGTTGTAAAAATAAAATGAGATAATAATAGAAAGTTATTATCATAATGCCTGGCACATAGTAGGTGATTAATAAATGTTAGCTATTATCATTATCATCATTTTTATTGTGAAGATCAAATGAGATATAGAAAGTGGTTATCATAGTGCCTGATACATATTAGGTGCTTTATAAATGTTAGCTAGTTCCATTAACATCATTATTGTTGTGAAGATCAAATGAAATAATAATTCTAAAGTGCTTAGCACAATGCCTGGCACATAGCATATATTTAATTTATGTCTCTCCCTATATGTTTTGTCTTCTTTCATTAGAAAACATGCTTTCTGATGGTTGGAACCATTTTGTTTTCTTGTTTTTGGATCCCTGGAACATGACACAGTGGCACATAATAAGCACTTTATAAATGCTCTGTTGTTTTGTGTTCCGTATTTCTGTTTCCATTGTTATTTTTTTGGGTCTGCTTACTTTGCTTTAGCTCATGTAAGTCATTCTTTGCTTCTCTATTCATTATTCCAATATTTTTCTTGTTTTCTATTATCTTCTATCTTAAGAGAAAGCTTAATGTCAGTACTTCCTTGTTGTAACATTTTAGAACTGAGAGGGATCTTTGGAATCATTTGGTAAAGGAAAAGACTCCTGACTTGGTAGTTTTAAAATCCAGGCTCAAAAATTACTTCCTGGGGCAGCTAGGTGGTACAATAGATTGAGCATCAGCCCTAAAATTAGGAGGACCTGTGTTCAAATATGATCTCAGACACTTAACACTTCCTGGCTGTGTGACCCTGGGAAAGTCACTTAATCCCAATTGCCTCAGCAAAAACAAAACAAAAAAACAAAAACAAACAAAAACTTCCTTTTTCTGTGATCTTAAGCAAGTTGTTTTAACCTTTCTGTATCTCAGCTTCCTCACCTGTGAAATGAGAAAAGTTTCACTAAATGGCCTCTAAAATCCATTCTAGTTTTAGATGTATGATCTTATACAACTATCTCACTTGATAGAGAGGAAACAGAGTGCTCTGGAAAGCATTCTGGTTGTTGAAGGAGTGTAGTGGGACTTAATTGACTATACAGGGAGTAATAATGGAATTTTCCCTTATTTTTCTCTTTTCCAAATTAGCCAATCAGAATTCCTTTAGCCTTGTTCTGAAGGTACATCTCCTTGTATTTTAGTATAAGTTAGATCTTAGATTGAGAGATAGAAGACTTTGGTTCAAATTTTGGTCCTTCTCCTAATTACCTCTGTGATGTTAGCCAAATCTCTTTACTTCTTAGAACCTTTTCTTTTTTTTTTTTCTTTTCTTTTTTGTAAAATGAGATGATTGGAACTCTTTATTGGTTAAAATTATGTATCCCTTTAAGATTTGTTAGCAAAACACTTTACATAATTTATCTCATTTGATCCTCATAAAAATAATGTGAGGTAAGTATATAATTACCTGTATTTGCCATATGTGGAAACAGAGTTTGAAAAAGATTAAATTACTAGTCTTTTATCAAAGATTGTATTTGAGACAGACTATAAACTTAGACTTCTTGAGGGGATTCTCCTCCCAGAACATGTTTAATGTATGTCATGTCTTTCCCTATTTCATTTTTGTGACAGTAAATGAAGTCATCTTCCTTAATTCTTACCTAGCCCTTTGTCTTTGAATGGGTGTTGCCTCGCACAAACTGATTCCTGAGAAAGATCCTAATTTAGAAAAACCAGGGTTACCCACTGCGTCCAGGGCCATAGCCAGTTGTCTTGCCACTAGATTCTCTGAAGAAGAGAGTGAGGCTATTGACTTTGTTCAGTTTAGTCTCATTTAGATCTCATTCACTTGCAAGTCAAGATATCACACTTATGTCATTGGTAATCTTCAAGAATGAAGAATGAATAACTGTCAACTAAATCACCTGGCTGCCTTTAAGGTATCTTATTCTCTATATTTATGATCTTTGGGTAGTTATTTGAACTTTTAAAAAATTATCCTTATGAAGTAGTGGGGCCTAAAATTGGACTCAGAAAGACTCTCTTTTATTCTGAATATAGTGAAAAGACTGCCTTAGGTGCTTATGCACTTTGCTTCAGTACATCCCTCTATTAGGATTTTTTTTTTCATTTCACATTTCAGTAACAAGGTCTGACTTTTAAAACACACAACACACACAAACACACATACACACACTTTGCCGTGCATTGAATACACTTACTACTCATTGGGAACATTCAGGCACTTTATTTTCCCTTTAATCTTTAAATAAATTATGTTACATTTATTTTATAGAGGAATTAGGTGCCAGAAAAGATAAAAAAATTCATCTTCCATTTCTTGGATCAAGGCTGTGCATCCCAGAAATGCTTGTATAATGATTCACTCATTATTGATCCATACTCTCATAGTGTGTGTGTGTGTGTGTGTGTGTGTGTGTGTGTGTGTGTGTGTGTAAGGAGGGAAAGGTTTGTTTTTTTTTCAGAGTTTTGAGAATGGTTTATAGTAATCAGCTGAAACTGGGAAGATTCTTATTCTGGATATTTATTGCTAAAATGCTGCTATATCCCAAGAAGGCTCAGAGGCATCAAGGTGATGGATTTTTCAAAACCTTTAATATTTCCATTAAAAAAAAGCTTAAATCCTCAGTTGCCCAGGGTGGTTTAGATTTATGGTTCTTTGGCTTAATTTCTCTTGGCTTCTAGCTCAAGGGTGATTTCTATTATAAATTATGGATGTGAAAATTACAAGAACTTATGTATTTGTGACTGTACATTGTTCCTGTACAGATGTATTTTGTCTTCATGGATTGATTTTTCAGTTCTGTAATAGTTTCACTAATATCAGAATGTTTCTCTCCCTTGAGAGAGAAATAAACAATGAATCTACATTTCATCAAAATTCTTAAGATGACAAAGGTGAGCTGGATTTCCAAAATCCCAAATACATATCACAAGACATAGTAATTATGGTTTATTTTTCATTAATTTAAAAATTTTAATTTTGGATCTCTGCTTTTGTTGATATAGGGAACTTCCATGGGAAGAAATGCTCTCTATCAACACAGATTAGTGCCTATCTTGCAAAATATCTGCCAATAAATCAATCAAGAAATATGTAGTAAGTATCTACAACTTGGTCTTGGAGAACAGCCAGGGTTCTGAGAGATTATGTGATTGCCTGAAGTTGCATAGTTATAGTGTACATCAGAAGCAAAATAGAATCAGGTCTTCTTGAATAACAAGGAAACAAACATTAAGTACCTACTTTGTGCAAGGCACTGTGCCAAGTGTTTTACAAATATCTCATTTGATCCTTACAACAACTCTGAGAAGTAGGTACTATTATCATCCCACATTTTATAGTTCACAAAATTGAGGAAGATAGAAGTTAAGTGACTTGTTTAGCATCATAGGACTAGTTAAGTGTCTGAGATTGTATTTGAACTCAGGTCTTCCTCTATCCAGTAATCTATTGATTGGGCCACCTAGCTATCTCTATAAATTGTATTATGCTTTTTGTGCATGTGTGTATGTGTATATCTATTTATACCCACACATACATATATGCATATGTATGTAAATATATTCACACATATTCATATACCTATATACCCATATCCACAACACACATGTGTCTATATACACATATAAATATGTGCACATATATGTATTTTTCATACACACACATATACACACAGACATATTTGCATATGTTGTCTCTCCTAATAAAATATGAGTTCCTTTAAGGAAGGTAGCATTTTATTTCAGTCATTTTATCCCCCAGTGCCTAGTAAAATGTATGGCACAAAATAGGTAGTGAATATTTATTTGACATCTCTGGACCTCAGTTTCCTCAACTGCAAAATTGGGAGGAGTTGAACTAGATCAGCATTTCTCAAACTTTTTCTACTTGTGACCTCCTTTCATCCATGAAATTTTTATATGACCCAGGGTATATAGGTACACAGAATAGTTACGCAAATCAAATGTTCACTTATCAGTAAATTTTACTTATCAATAAATCATAGAGAAATTTACTTTAAAACAATTCTTTGGTATACACATAATTTTACCATTTATTAAAGATAAAACAAATTTGCATACTAATAAGATGGATGTGCTTATTTATTTATTCATTCATTTTATTATTTATTTATTACATGAAAAATTAAATCTTGGCAGAATATTTGATGCTACAGGACATAGAAAATCTTCAACATTTTTCAGAGTTGATTAATAGATATTTTGCAATCCCATATAAGGTCATGACTCATAGTTTAAAAAGTTTTGCACTACATTACCCATGAGGTCTCTTCTGCTGTAGGATCACTGGCCATTAAATTTCCAAGTATGATAAGAAGTCATATTATTAAGTCTACTTCTAAAGTCCTGCTTCAATGCCTATTGAGGTCTTTTCAAGATTAATCTAATAGAAGGAAGAATCTTTTAGGCTCTCATGGTCAGTGAGTACTGAGTCAAAGGATGGATTGAATTGTTCAGTTGTCCAAGGACCAGATTAGCTAAGTTAGAACTCTCATCATTAGCCTGGCTTCAGGTAGGAATCAGATGTGGAAGAAATCTTAAATTTTTACCCTGTCCAGACCTTTGATTTTACAGATAAGAAAGTTGGGATTCACAGAGTCCGAGTTTTATATAGCAAACATCTGAGGTTAGATGGCACAGTGGTTAGAGCACCAGGACTGGCGTAAGGAAGACCTGAGTTCAAATCTGACCTCAGATATTTATTAACTGTGTGATTCTGGACAAGTCACTTCACCCTGTTTGCCTCAGTTTCTTCATCTATAAAATGAACTGGAGAAGGAAATGGCAGACCACTCCAGCATTTTTGGCAAGAAAACCCCAAATGGGGTCATAAAGAATCAGTCATGATTATAATGATTGAATAATAAAACCTCCCATGGGAGTAGTGGGGATCAAATAATTTTAGCATTTAGTAAATTGCAAAGTGCTTGGCACAGTACCTGGAACATAGTAAACACTATATATGTGTTAGCTATTATTATTAAAACTTACCATAATTATTACCATTATCACAACTACTGTGACCTTTGGCAACTCAATTAATCTCCCTGGGCCTCATGCTCTGATGTATAAAATAGCTTCCAAGGTCCCTTCCAGATTTAAATTGAGTTTTCTCATTCTCTATGATTCATCCACCTCTAAGAATCACACAAGATTGGACAGGGGTGTGTATGCATGTGTGTGTACACGTGCATATGTGTGTGGAATTGTAGCTGGCTCTGAAAAGTATTGATTTGGAAAAACTAAGACACAGGAATTCTAGACCGAAAAAGAAAATAATTAAAAAAGGTAAAAGAACATTAAAAAAAAGAACGAGCCAGTGGATATGATGAAAATGGGTGATTTCATTACATTTCACTCTGATCTCAGCTCTAGGATCATACTCTTTGTTCACTCCAAAGATATTCTCACTTTCTTGGTTGGAAATATAGCTGATTCATTTTAATGGTAGGAGATTAAATTGACTTAATCATTGCTCATCACTGCTACTCTAAATGGTACTGTGAATTCTCTGGTATAGGTATTTTCTCTACAAAATCCTCAATAATAGCTAATATTTATATATTGCTTACTCTGTGCCAGGCAATTTATAATTATTATCTTAATTTGATCCTTACAACAACCTTTAGGGGGAGGGGTTGATGCTATTATTATCTTCACTTTACAAATGGGTAAACTGAGGCAAACAGTTGAAATGACTTGTTCAATGTCACAGTTACATACATGAAACTGTATTTGAATTTAGATCTTCCCAAATCTAGGTCCTAAGCTCTATCCATTGTGTCATTTTAGTTGCCTGTATGGGAAGATATTAAGAATAAAAGCCCAGGATATAGCTTTTTAGGGACTAAAGTATGGACTTCTACACTTTCCTTAAGACTCTATGCCATTCCCTCAGATCATACTTCTTTCTAGGATCAATTCCTTCAGAATAAACTCATGTAAAAAAACCAACAGATCCTTAACTCCTGTAAGATACCCCTTTATTTAACACAAAATCCCTGGTAGGCAGCAATGTTCTGGGAAATGTTTCACAGCAATCTTTCCAAAAATTTATGACAAACTGAAATTGGATCTGTATTATAAACCTCATCTTTACCACTTTAAGTCTAGAAATCAACAAAATAGTCAAGCAAGCCCTGATTTATAATGTTTGTTAGTTTCTGAGGGATAAGTACTCCTAATTCAACATTTAACAAAAATTAACAAAATTTGACAAACAAAATAGCAAAATTTAACACTTTCCTAGAGCTTAATTTGAGTTGGCTCAGTCATATTCCTGCTGTTGAATTTCAAACTTCCAACACAGCCTTCTTTAACCCAAAGTAAACCTCATTCATTTTGTGACAACTTCTCTATTTACCCTGACTCCTCAACTTTTGAACCAGCTCCATTCCCATGTTTTAGTCTCTATATTCCCAATGCTTAGTGCAGTGCCTGGCATTCAGTAGGCACTTAATAAAGCTTGCATCCAGAAAAGATCAGTCTTTACCATGCTGTCTCCAACATCAACAATGAGGATTTACTTTGCTGCTTCCTAAGTAGGTTCAGGTCATATGTTAAGTGCAAGTGGCTGCTTCCCCTAACTCTTTCTTCTTGACCCATGTTCAAAAATTCTGTCAGTCTCTGTACTTAGATGCCTCACTGCTGCCATATTTCTTAAGATAAGTCACTTTTGATTGTTTAAATGGTATTGGAATATAAGAATGACCCATGACACAGGTAAGAACTTCCACAAAAGCATGGACTCACTAAGACATATGTGTGAAATAAGATGATTACATTTTAGTTTCTCTTTAATACCTCCCATAATTGCATTTCTGCCCCATCTCAAAAACAGTAGAATTGGACTCATTTTTCTTTTAAGAAGAAAAGTATATGTTCAATAAATGATCCTATCTACCTTTAGTTATAAAACCAATGAGTATGTGCCCTTGGGATGGAAGGGGATATCTTCTAAGTTAGCTCTGAATGAGAACTGAATATTTGACATTTATTTAGTGTTCTTTTATTCAGCAACACATGCATCAAGACAGTTGCTCTCTGCAAGGATTTATTTTCCCAAAGGGGACCTCAAACCTTTTTCCCTTTTATTTACTCAGGATTAAATTAACTACCCCAAATTAAACCCATTTTTTATGGCACACATATGAATTGCTGATAATTTTCTGCTAAATGTATTTTATTTTGTATTGACGTAATATAAACTGTAATCGATGGGAGCCACATTTCAACAGAACTGCAGGGAATTTTACAATATTGCTTCCAATTTCTAATCTTTTTTTTTTTTAAATTCCTGATTTGATGCCATTTATGTTATGAAATTGTCCTTGTAGATATTTAAAAATACTTTCTGCACATTTGCATGTCTTGAGAAGAAGTATCAAAAAATCCAAGACTAAAGAAAACTACAGAGGAGTGGGGTAAACTGATAGCATTCTCTGCTCTTTAGAATTTCTTTAACCATGGAGTAATCCTAAGTATGTTTGTTACATGCTACACACCCAGGAATTCCTAGCATCCCATTTAAAGCATTTGTCAGCATACTTGATCATAAGATCATAGATTTAGAGCTCAGCAATATCTTATGTCCATCTAGTACTAGTGCAATTTCCTATTTTTACAAAGGGGGAAACTGAGGTCTAGAGAGATGATGTGACTTACCCAATTGAATATAAGCTGCACAAGGATTGTCTTGAGGTTCAAATGAGATTGTAATTATAAAGAGCTTAACACAGAGCTTGGCATATAATTAGCACTATGTAAATGCTAGTTATTATTATTATTATTATTATTATTATTATTTTTGTCTTCCTGACTACAAACTCCACATTGTCCCACCTACTTGCCTCTTAAGAAATGACATGATCAGAAACATCACATGGTAGCTGTTGGAAAGAAGACCAGAGTGGACTGAGATCAATTCAGAAGGCAATAGTTTAGGGAGAGATAAGGAAGTTTTGAATTAAGGGAATGACTATATGAGTGGTGAGAAGGGGTCAGATGTGAGATTTTTTTTGTGGAGGTAGACAACCGAAGTACAATTGTCCCTTCCATATCATGGAGGTTAAAAGAGCAGTGCTCCCATTATCTGGAAAATTTGCATAAATGGTTTTGGCCCTCCCTTTGTACCATAGAAGTCTGAATTACTATGGTATAAAGAGGTAAAATATATTGTTATTATATAATTTTGTTTTATGCATTTCTGAATTTCTAAACTTTTTTCTATGTCATCTGCTGGCCTTTATGTGTCATCTGTTGCTTCTGCAAAACCCTTCCCCAATTCCCATGTAATTTTTAATGCTGACCAGTGATATATTGAAAATGTGATGGGGAAAATTGCAATGTGCAAAAGTTAAATATATTTAGTATCTGATTGGTTATGTGGGGTGAGAAAAGCTGAAGAATAGAAGAAAAATATTTCTTTGAAATAATATTATTTGTAAAAGGAAAGAATTCAAGGGAGAAAATAAGCTTTATTTTAGACATGTTGAGCCTGAGATGGCTTTGGAACTGCTGATTTAAATTTCCCATGGAAAATTGAAACACAGATGAGAAACTAGTCTTGGAGGTCTAGAAAATGTCTGCCTAAAGAAGATCATGAAAGTCTTTTTTTTTTAATTATTAAAACTTTTTATTTGCAAAACATATTTATGGGTAATTCTTCAACATAACCCTTATAAAGCTTTGTTACAATTTTTCCCCCCTACTCCCCAACCCTCCCCTAGATGGCATGATTAACTACGTGTTAATTATATTAAAATACTTGACAAATCAAATATATGTATACATCCACACTTATCTTGCTGTGCAAGAAAAATTGCATCTACAAGTAAGAAAAATCAGAGAAAGAAAACACAATGCAACAACAGATCATGTAAGTAGAGAACAGATCATGAAAGTCTTGAAAGCTAATGGTGTCATCAATGGATAGTGTATAGAGAGGAAAGTCTTCTTTTGGATGGATCCAAGACCCTAACTTAGGGGATGGGATGTGAATGATAGGTCCACAAAAGAGACCAAAATATTGTTGGACAAGTAGAAGAAAGGAGAAGAAAGGAAGGAAATGGAATCAAGGGCACAAAAGGGCTTGGTCTTGGTAAGAAGATTCAAATCTTATCACTGTCATGGACTGGTTGTGTATATCTAGGCAAATTACTTAATCTTTCAGTACCTTTCAGTACCTCCAAATAATTCTCTAATAAATTGCAAATAGATTTAGATCTATACTACTAGAAGGGACTTCTTCACTGGGAATTCCCAAATTAGAAAAACAAAAACAAAAATGAAAAACAAAACTCAAACCAAAAAGAACACGTACTCTAATGGCTTTTTAAATCTCTTTAATGCTACAAGTATTTGCCACTTGGTTGGCTTGGATACTTTCTGTGTTGTTAGTGATAGTTACTTCCCCACAATTTAGGACTATCCTTGATATGGTCCAATTTTGGGCAATCTTTTGATGAGACACTTTTTTTTTTTAAAATATTGATTAACTGGAAATAACAAGAAAATGCAAAATATTCTCATGTTCCTCTTTCTACAAGGGCTCATCTAGTTGATGGTTATGACAGTCACTAAAACCTTTTATTTTTCAATTATCATAATCCTAGTGTGGAAATATTTAGCTCTATTACTATGTGGCATTTGAAACCCCAGTTTGATTCATATTTTGGAAATTTTACTTTCTCTATGTCTTTTCATTACTCCTTGTGAGAAATGAGACAATTCTTTTTCTTTTTTTTTCCCCAGGAGGAAGGAGGGAGGGGCAGAGTGACCTCCACTCAAATGCCACATTCTTGGAGCAGGATACTATTTTCTCCAAACCAGGAAGTGCCAAGATAATGTTTCTTAAGAGTATCACTTAAAAGTTAACATTACAGCTCAGAGAGCAGATTAGCAAAAGAATTATCCTGCATGTGTTTCCTCAGGAAAAACAAGGTTGTAAATATTCTCTTGCCTACCCCTGGTCTTGACTTTGAAGCAGGTCCATTTGCACTTTTGATCTCAAGTGAGCACACACTTTTCCATCTTAAGGATGTTTTGCATGCTTATTGCACAGACATTTCAGTGAGGTGCAGGGCCAAAAAACCCCAATAAAAACAAAACAAGACAAAATCCCTAGACGTCCACTTTCATTGAATCCAACCAAAGTGATTAATTGTGATTGTTGAGTACTTTAAAATTAATTTTATTTGTTCAAATAGATAATGGAATGAGATTTCTTTTTTTTTTTTCTATAGCACATTTTGTACAGTTGGCCAGCTAAATATTGGGGCACTTAAATTGTTTCATGGGCTCACATTTCAAAGCAATAAATATAGAAAAAGGCATGTGACTCTCAGTAAAGCACTGAGACATTAAATAGAAGTCTAATTATGTTTTTTAACTTTGATTTTTTAAGGATATTTAGCTAGAACTGTTGAGTAATATCTTCCAAAAATTTAGGCACTCTTTTACAAAATGCTTCTAAAACTCCTTTGCTTCTTATTTCTTTTCCCATAAACATCAAAGATGTGATATAACTGAGGTGAGTTCTCCATTTTGGAACAATTGTCCAAATGGAATCCATTTAAACTGATTTTTGGGCAAATAATCCTCTATTCAAATTCTACTCACAATCTATCCTTAATTCAGCTATAAAAATGATCTTTCTAAAAGCACAGACTTGACCATGTTCCTCTCCTTTTCAATAAACTCCAGTGGATTGCTATTGCCTTCAGGATCCAATACAAAATTCTTTATTTGTCTTTTAAACTCCTTCATAATTTAGCTCTTTTCTATTCTTTCATTTATACTCTTACTTATACTTGCTATTTGCCATGTACTTTATAATTCAGTGACTTTCATGCATAAGATTCCTTCTCCCTATTCTAAATATTTCCTCCCATTCTTAGAATTCTTTTCATTTTCACCTCTTGGCTTTTCTGACTTTCAAGTCCGAGCTAAAATACCACTTTCTTCAATAGGCCTTTCCTTAATGCTTAAGTCCTTTTTAATGCATGTGCCCTCCCTCTGTGATTAGTTTTAATATATCCTGTCTATATTTTATTTGAGCATAATTGTTTCCTTGTTAACCTTCCCCATTAGAATGTAAACTACTTGTAGACAAGGATTACTTTTGCATTTTGGGGAAAACCCCAATGCTTACCACAGTGTTTGGCACATAGTAGGGCTGGTATTTTAAAACGAAGTATATGCAGCTATCAGAGATCTTGTGAATGAATGAATTCTAGCTCCCATTTCTGTTTGAGGACACTGTAAGACATTCTAAAAATAGATTTAAAAATAAAGTATTATCTATGTTTCATTATAATTTTTCTTTGTTAAATAGTTCTCAATTACAATTTAATATAGTTTGGGAGGCACCCTGGAATGGTATAGGACATAGATTGCACATGGCCCTCAGAGCAAGGGCTTGTTCTAAAGGATTGAGTTCTTTGTAACCTCAGGATGTAGGATCATGTTGTTTATCAAAAATACTTGAATTGTTTCAGGAGAAAAGTCTCAGTCTCCAATCCTACTTCACTCCTGGCCCTGATTCTACACTATTTTCCCAATGCCTTTTAAATCATATGCAAGACCCAGGATGGGAAATGGAAAATGAGGAGTGACTCCTCTGAATATGTTCCAAAGAAATAGAAAACTAATCTGCAATGATGAATCATTGCTGTAAAATGTAGGATTCTTCTCTGTCAGACAGAAACTCAGAGGGAATGGCTGCCAGGGTGTCAAACACTTGCTGGGGCACTGTTGAGTCACCAGCTTAGGAGTCATTTTTCTTCATCTGTTCTGCTCATGGCTATTGCTTCACTAGAGTACTTGTCCTTCCGTGGTCTTTTCTTCTGAAGCATCTCTTTGTCTTTTTCTTTTTTCTATCTGATTCAAGGTATGTTCCATGGAGGGCCCAGTTGTTATGGTATCAAGTTTCTCTAAACTTAGACTTCTGGAGTCTATTTTTGAGCTTCATATTTGGATTTTCTTAAGACTCAGTCAACTCATGGTTCTCTTCAACAATAAAATGATTCAAACCAGTTCCAATTGTTCAGTGATGAAGAAAGCCATATACAACCAGGGAGAGGCCTATGGGATCTGAGTATGGACCACAACATAGCATTTTCATGCTCTGTATTGATGTTTGCTTGCATTATGTTTTCCTTCTCAGGTTTTTTTTCTTCATTTTTGAAAAGGGCCAATGATATCAGGAGATGGTGTCTTGATTTGCAAGTAAATTGAACTTGTGAGATAGAGCTGCATAAAGTCATTAGGTTCCTTCTTTCTTCAAGAGTCAATGAAATCTAGTGGCAAGACAACAGTCAGGATGACTGGCCACAGCCTGGGATGTGGTGGATAACTTTGACATCTTTTATGCCTGAGCAATTTTTAAGTCCCCCACAGCACCCACTTTAACTGCCTTCATGGCCATTGGGACAAATCATTCTGCCAGGGGAAGTTTTTAGACATTCCCAAGGTCTGAGGTCTGTTTCTTACCCTCAATCTGGTTTAATTTATCTTCTGAGATGGTTTTCCTGAGTATAGATATAACTTTTTGGAATTACAGATGAGAGCTGGGGAACAGGTGGATATGAAACATGAATGAGTAGTCTAAAAAAAGGACTTAGAAGGCTTCACAAGAGAGGTGCTACTCCTTCCAAAATATCTTACACACCTCAAATAATGCAGAATATATAAAAAATAAATTTACACTGTTTTCAGTGGGTGCAGGAGAGACTTACAAGTGAGAGAAACAAAAGAGTTCTCTTAAAGGAGGAGAATCTTTGAGAAAGCTAGAGATTGCAACAGAAGTGAGGAGGGAAAGCATTCAAGGTTTAGGGAAAACCTGGGCAAAGGCCTATAGGTGAGAAATGGAATTTATGCATGAGCTAGACCAATTTGTCTCCGGTGATCAGCCTAAGTTGTTATGTATGAGTACACTGTACTTTGTTTCAGCATTTCCCTGAATCTGACCATCATGTAATTTTCCCTTCTGTGATGTCATTTATAGCCCATTCATGCTTATATATCCCATATGACCCTAATCTCATTCTTTCCATAAGCTTGTCACATGCAGGGCTCTAATGGAACAGAATATCTTCAAGTTGGTTCAATTCAATAATAATTCAGCAAACATTTATTAAGTGCCTATTACTGTATCAAGTACTGGAGACAAAGAGACAGAACTAGAATAATTCCTGTCCTCCAGTAGATTATATTCTCCAGAATTAACATGTGTAGATATCAAGGTATGTGTATATGGGAATCATGGCATCTATTTTTATTTTAACTTTTAATTGTTGTGTTTAATAAAAAATCCAAGTTGGGATCATCTGGGTTCTTTAAAAATCCAGTTTGTTGAGTGATAGGTGAGTCATTCACTAAAAGATGGCTCATTAATTGGAACCAGCAGGGGCAAATCCAATGATGTCATATTCCTTCACAGAAAAGGGAGAAGAAAGCCAAAGAAGAGAGAGAGTTACTTTAGATTCCACAAGGGGCAGAGGGGAGACTTTTTTACAAGGGAAAGATGTTGCCCAAAGAATCAAGAAAAATTAAACAAATAATAACAGGCTGAGTGTAAGAAAGCCATTGCTTAAAGGAACATAGTTAAAGCATTATTAATAGAGCATTTCAATGACAGGTCTTACAATTAAAAATAAATAAAATAGTTTCAAATGAACTGAAACATGGGAGGCCAAAATGAAATTATCCCAGTTAAGACTGTAATTTAGGCTAATGGTGTGAAACTCAAATCAAAATGGGGTCACTAAAGCATACATGAGTATCCCAGCAGACCACATAGTGACCTAGGACAGCACAAATTAACATGAACTAAGTTTTAATCTGCTTATATTTTGTTAAATATTACTTAATCATATTTTAATCTTGTTCCTTACAATCTAAGTGTTCTCAAAAATATACACCTATATTACAGACAACTTTATAAGAATTTATTTTGTTTTTTTTTTTAAATTAAAGTTTTTTATTTTCAAAACACATGCATGGACAATTTTTCAACATTGACCCTTGAAAATCCTTGTGTTTCAATTTTCTCCCCTGTCCCCCCACTCTCTACCCTAGAAGCAAGTAATCCAATATATGTTAAACATGACAAAAATATATGTTAAATCCAATGTATGCATACATATTTACACAATTTTCTTGTTGCAGAAAAAAATCACATCAAAAAAGAAAAAAAAATGAGAAAGAAAATAAAATGCAAGCAAACAATAAAAAAGTGAAAATGCCATGTTGTGATTCATATTCAGTTTCCACTGTCCTTTCTCTGGCTGTAGATGACTCTTTTCATCACAAAATTATTGGAAATGGCCTGAATCATCTGAAGTGATCATTGCATAATCTTGTCGCCATGTATAATGTTCTCCTGGTTCTGCTGATTTCACTCAGTCTCTCTCTCCAGGCCTCTCTGAAATCATCCTGCTGGTTGTTTTTTATAGAACAAAAATATTCCATTACCTTCATATACCATAATTTATTCAGCCATTCTCCAACTGATGGACATCCATTCAGTTTCCAGTTCCTTGCTACTACAAAAAGGGCTGCCACAAACATTCTTGCACATGTGGGTCCCTTTCCTTCCTTTAAGATCTCTTTGGGATATAGGCCCAGTAGAAACACTGCTGGGTCAAAGGGTATGCACAGTTTGATAACTTTTTGAGCATAGCTCCAAATTGCTCTCCAGAATGGTTGGATCCCTTCACAGTTCCATCAACAATGTATCCGTGTCCCAGCTTTCCCACATCCCCTCCAACATTTGTCATTATCTTGTCCTGTCATCTTAGCCAATCTGACAGGTGTGTAGTGGTACCTCAGAGTTGTCTTAATTTGCATTTCTCTGATCATTAGCGACTTAGAGCACCTTTTCATATGACTAGAAATAGTTTCAATTTCTTCATCTGAAAATTTTTCATATCCTTTGACTATTTATTAATTGGAAAAATAGCTTGAATTAAAAATCTACTTTGTAGAGAAAAACATTTACCTATAATATTGAAATCCCAGGTCTAGTCCCTGTCTCTATTAAAAAGAAAGACTTGGTTTTGTTTTGTATTTTCTGCATTAAGCACAATGCCTGGTACACAATCCATATTTAATGGATTCATCCTGAATTGAATAGATTTAGATACTGTAGTAAGAAGGGGACAAAGGGTTACAGACAGAAATTTATTGTCCAGCCATTTCAGTCATGTCCCTCTTTTTGTGACTCCATTTTCGGGAGGGACAGATAGCCAAGTGCTAAATTGATACAGAATGTTAAAAGATGCAAAGAAAGGTCTTTAGTGAATTAGGCAGATTCTTGATGGAGGATGTGTGGGAGGATGTAGAGAAGAGTGGAGCAAGATTGACTGATGGGTTAATGAACACGTTCTTGGTTTCTTGCTTTTGTAGAGCAAAAAGTGACCCTATTTTTTTGTGATGTTGATAATAATATAAGTGAACATTTACAGAACATTTTTCACAAAACATTTTTCTTACCAGAAGAACTATGAGATAGGAAATATAAGTATGTGATATCTCCCTTTTATGGATCAGTAATCTGAGGGCCAGAGAGATAAAATGATTTGCACAAAACTTTGGTCACTTTCTACCATTATGTTCTGTACTAAATTAATGACACCCCAAATGCCTTTGTACCTCCAATTAGAGAAGTCTGGAAGAGTAATTGAGATCCATAAAACCCACTCTTAAAGATGACATGATGATATCATTGACTTAAGAGTGAGGAACAAAACCTTAAAAGCAAAACAAAACAAAAAAAATAGATTGGCTTTATAGTTTGGTTTGTTTGTTTACAATTGGGTTTTACAATTGATGGCTAACTGTAACTATTTAGAATACATGTCTAAACAAGGGGTCCCTTTTTTCCAAATAAAAAAACAAAAAAAAACCCAAAATAAAACAACATTCAGAATCTCCAAAAGAGACTTCCCAAAATTCTTGATATCAAATATACAAACATGCACGTGCACACACATACAAATGCATGTATTTACTATCTCTTGTATAAATAACACTTTCTCAGGTGCCATGCTAGGTTTCTTTTGATGATTTCTAGGAAGCAATATAGACAGTAGGAAGAATTCTGGAATTGGAAGACACTGATCGGTTCATAATCTAACTCTAATAGTTATCACCTATATGAATTGGAACAATTTACTGAACTTACACAGGCCTTAGTTTACTTATCTGTAACATGAGAAGGTTGGTTTGAATGGCCTCTGGAACCCTCTTCAACTTTTAGAGCCAGGATCTTATGATTTATTTCATTTATTGAGAAAATTCCCTTTACCAATGTTTAAAAGCACCTTCTAGACACTTAGTAGCTGTGTGCCTCTAAGCAAATCACTTAATCCTGTTTGCCTCAGTTTCCTCATCTGTAAAATGTGGACCATATCTAAAGAATAATTATATATGACATAGAGTGCAGTTGAATGGCAGTGGATAGAACACTAGCACTGGAGTCTCATCTTCATTACTTCAAATCTGGTTTCAGGCATTTACTAGCTGTGTGGACCTGGAAACTCACTTCACTCTGTTTGCCTCAGTTTTCCCCAAATGAGCTGTCAAAGGAAATGGGAAGTCACTCCATTATTATGCATGAACCCCCCAAAACAACAGAAACTTCCCCAAAACACCCAAACTGGGTTATGGATTATCTTGTATGACTCAACAACAACTGTTATGTAGTCTTCAAGAGTTGCCTAGGGAACCATAATTTTGATTTTCCTAGAGTCATACAATCAGGATATGTTCAACCTCATGTGACAGGCTAGCTCTCTGTTCTTCATGACCCTACAGAAGAAAGTCAAATAAACACTCCTTTGGGAGGATTAACTAGTTTTTTTTAACTCTAAAACTTAGCATATTGCCATAGCTTTATTTTTTTAAAAACTTTGTTGAAATAGGGAACTCCTTGCCAGGAATATTCTCTGCCAGTATAGATCAAATTCTCTGCAACTTAAGAGTCTTCTTTGAGCACTGGGTATTTGACCAAGATCATACAATCCATATATGTGTCAAACCCAGGACATGAACTGAAGTCATCCCAATAGTTCTCTGTCCCATATTCCATATATCTTTATACATAGTAATTGCTTAATAAATGATTGCCTTTAAAGAATTTATAGACTAATAGCAGAGAAAGGATTAAGTTAAAAATATCTAAGGATATTCATTTTTCTAGTACTTTAAGAGGTGCAAGGAGAAGAAAATGGTTTTTTGTTCATGTGTTTATTTTGGTTTTTAATTCTACAAAAGGATTTTTATTGTAAAGATATAGAAAGGTCAGAAGTGAGAAACTTTTCCCCTTGATAGATGCAGTTACATTCTTCTCTATATCATTTTACTCCCGGAGAGTGAGTTCAAACTTAAAGCAATTTCTACATAGAAATCATCTCACCAAGTTCATTTTCAGGCAGTAGATGGATAGATGACTCATTACATCTACTATTGTTCACTGGACCAGTAGGTCCCTTTATTGCTTGCCTTCTGGCTTCTAGAAATCATAGCATGAACTTCAGCTCCTAGAATTCTTATTGATTGATCGATCTCCTGACTTCTCAACATTTACAAGTTCATTGGCATCTCCAATTCTCTTTCACCAAAAATCAGGAAAAAAACAAACACAATATAGACTGAAGTAATAGCAAGATTGTTTTAATTTTATTTTAGTGACTGTGATGGAGAGATAAAGAGCTGAATCCTCTCTTGATGGAGAGCTTAGTCCTTGCTTCCTCACTTACACATAGCCAAGCTAAAAAGAAGAACCAGGATAAAGATAGAAAATGAAGTTGTTTTCACAGCATGCTCAAAAAAAAAAGTCAAGGAAGACAAATGAGTGCATCTTTATCTGTTGCAAGCTTAGTGAATTCTGCATTTTGTGTAGTAAAGATCATTTCCGTGAGATAATTATAAAATGTCACATGGGATTAGGGAAGTGTTTTCATTGAGATTTGCAAAATGGGAAAGTGCGTTCTAGAATTACATTAAATTGGAATTATTATGCTGATAACCAGGAAATGCAAACATTTGGGCAATCTGATTCTATTTTATTGTTCCATCTATGTGCAGCTTATTCGCATATATCTTATCCTTTCCTTGCTTTAAGTAGATTGTGCTCATATAAAATGGTTATCTGGTGACCAAATTTTTAGTGAAGAACCTTTATGAATTTTGTTAGTTTGATCATCATAGTGTGTACAAAGTCTATCCCTAAACTATATATTAATAATGTTTAATAATAATAATAGCCAACTTCAAAATAATATCACCAAGACATCATAATAAAAGTAAAATAAGAGATTTTTGTTGTTTAGTCATTTCAATTGTATTTGAGTCTTCGTGAACTTATTTGGGATTTTCTTGGCAAAGATACGGAGTGCTTTGCTATTTCCTTCTGTAGCTCATTTTACAAATGAGGAAACTGAGGCAGATAGGGTTAAGTGATCTTGCCCAGGTCACAAAGCTAGTAAATGTCTGAAGTCAGATTTTTTTGACTCCAAGACTGGCACTCTATCTGCTGAGCCACTTAGCTACCATCAAGTGGCTCAGCAGATTATCATAACAATCATCATCATTATCATAACAATACTCAGCATTTATGTAGTGCTTTAAGATTCGCAAAGGGCTTTATTTTATATTATCTAATTCAATCTTCATAACAACCCTGTGAGATAGATGCTATTATTAGCCTCATTTGACAGATAGAGAAACTGAGGCTGAGAGAATTTAAGTAACAGTAAGCATCTAAGTAAGTGAGATCTTCCTAATTCTAGGTTCAAAGTTCTGTCCACTAAGAACCTAACAGATAACTTTCCAGATTGGTAAATTATCCTTCAATTTTTGCGCCCCTGGAGATACAGTTCTTGAAAGACTCAGGCTAGGCTCCTCATAATGATGAAGTTTCAGATTCAATCTCCTGCTTTAATTAGAGAAAACAACAGACTAGGTCAAGAAAGCCTTGATTTAAATCCTGCCTCAGGTATTTACTAACTCTGTCACTCTGAGTCATTCACTAAACTCTTCTGTGCCTCAGTTTCTTTATTTGTAAAAAAAAAAAAAGGGATTTTGGAATCTGGCTATTCAGGGTCTTGTCCAGCTTGAAAGTTATGATCCCATAAATCAATATATACCACATGTGAAATAATACATTGATTTCTGATATTTCTCTTGTTTCTTTAATATGATTATTTTGTCTTTTCTTTTCCCTTTTCATTTATACCTGTTTTACATTTCAGATACATTCTGGGTACTGTTCCACATTTACTAGAAGGGCAGCAAAGCAAGAGGGAAAGAAATTCAAAGAAAAGAAAGGGGGCTTTTTCGCCTTCTTTAAAGTTTTAAATTCTAATAAGGGAAACATATATGAAAAATATGAATTTTGAAGTGAACCCAAGAGAATGTTGGGACTTATAGATCAGCACAAGAAAATGAACCAAATATAATGAACCAAGAGAATAGTTTTCTGTCCTGGGAAGACTGCAGTTGGAAATCTTATGTATTAGTTAAGTCATTGTTTCAAAGATCCATTTCTTAGATCAACTTCTTAGAGGAGGCATGGTGGTCTACTGACTTGAAATCGGAAAGACCTGAGTTCAAATCTTGACTGGGACACTTAGCCATACTAGCCTGAGCAGGTAATTTACTCTTCTTCAGTCTAGTTTTCCTTCTCTTTAAAATGGAGAAGGGATTTTATGGCTTCTGATGTCTTTTTTAGTTCTAGTTCTCCAGTCCTGTGTTTTATTTATATATTTTAATTTTCTTTTTATTTTTAATTTATAAAATAAAGATATGTATCATTATTTTTATTGTACTACATCATGGAGATGCTTGTTTTATTCCATAAACTAAAAAATAAAATAAAAACATAATTTATGGAATAAAACAAACATTTCCATAACATGGAATGGACAGTTATAATAAAAAGATAACTACATGTGAGATTGCAAATCTATTATTATATTACAACTTGTTATTCCTTTAAATACATAACATTATCAAATAAATTTCAGGTTTTTTTCCTTTTTTTTCTTTTCTTTCCCTTCACTTTGCTCCAGAGATGACTATCATTAGACAGAAATAATATATGTATATATCTCTATATCTATTTACCCATACATATATATGCAAAACATATATGTACATATATGTGTAAAATTATTCTAAAGATGCTTCTTTTATAAGTCCTTCCTCTGGATTCAGATGGTGTCTTTCTTAATATGTTATTTATAGTTAATTTTGGTAGTCTTTTGATTTAAGTGCACAGCTATTGACAGGAACAAGTAGAAAGTCCTTGACACATACTGGCTTTGGGATCACAGGTAGATTATTTAATTTCTCCAAGCCTCCTGTAACTATTTAAGGGGTATACATTATAGAAGGACAGTTGTTTTTCTGGGGGGAGTTCCTACAACAAAAACATCCCACATTCCTAATGTAGGTGCAGTCAGACTAAGAAATAGTTAATCAACTATAAGTCTGAACAGTTATAAAAGTCTTACTTTAAAGTATACTTAATCCATTTTTCCACTGTCAAAGTCTGGGCTACTTCCAAAGTTCAACAAAAAAGACATCTAAAGTGCTATATTCAATTGTCCCACACTTCTAGCCTCAACTTTCCTTTCTGGAGAAGCAGCTAGCTGTCAGCCTAGATTATTTTGAAAATTCTTCTAAACTTTCCATAGTCACTTTCCACTAAAGGAAGGACAGTTTGTAAAGGGTAATGGATTTTATGACAGATCTGTAGGCTTTTAAGCAATGCCACACATTATTTCTCTAGCATCCATATGAACCATTAAAACATTTCTATTAAACTAAAGGCACTGGCATTGACTAGAGAAAAAAATTAAATTCCAAAAATTATTTTGTATAAATGGAGGTGATGGTAGTGATGGAGAAATGTCACTTTAGAATTAAGAAAATAATTGGGAGATATTACAATGGGTAATAGGCAGGCAAGTTTCATGAGGAAGCTAGGATTGATGAAAGATTCATTTGTCTGTTGAATTGATTTGAAATGAAAGAAGGAAAACTTAGAGTCAGGGGTAGCTATGTGATGCAGGGGATGGAGCACTAGACTTGGAGTTGAGACAATCAGTTCAAATATGGCTTTAATTTCTATAGTAGGACCCTGAGCAAGCCACTTAATCACCATATTCTCAGTTCCTTGTCTGTAAAATGAGCACCCATTGTAGAATGAAATGGCAAGCCATTCTGGTGTCTTTGCCAAGAAAATCTCATGAATAAATACATGACGTCACAAAAGCACTGGACAACTGAACAATATCAGACTTGGGAGTCATTGTAAGGATGAACTGGAAAGGCTTGAAAATGTAGATAAGAATAGTTCAGGTGGATGGTACCAAGAGCTCATATTAGGTTGTGAAGAATGTAAAAAAAAAAAAATGAGAATAAGAGAAAAAAGTGACTTCAGAGGCACTGAAGAGGTAGAATCAATGACTATGAAAATCAGGGCACTCAACAGATTTACTGGCCAAGGTAAGGATTTTACAGGTAAAAATAAGGATTTATCATACTCACAGAGCTCCTTCATTATGTAGGATTCTTTTTTTTTTATCCCAGAATATATCTTGTGGACATCATAGATGTAGTAGGGTAGAAAATCATGGACTTCTGGGATGATCAATTTGTAGCCAAGAACTTGGAAGACTTCTATTCCAATTGGTGAAGAAATTAAGGACCTAGGAAACTAAATGCTATAATTTCTCAGGCAGAAATGACAGTCAGGTTTCATATAGAGATTCCCTGACTCTGAATATTGTGTTCTCTTCAAGATCTATTGTTTTTTTGAGTAGCCATTGAAATGAATTTAGCAGATCCTTCCAACAACCCTATAAACCAGCTTATTATTCTCACTTTACATATAAAGAAATTGGAATCTAAACCCAAAGTGATAATATTTGAAAAAACTTTGCACAGAGCCTGGCAAAAGTAAACAGTAATAAGTATAGTAAATATTTGAGATCAGATTTGAACTCATAAAGATAACTTTTCCTGACTCCAGGCCTGGAACTCTATTTGCTCTACACTCTAGGTACCTTTCAAAAAAAATTAGCTCTCTAACAATACCTGGAATTTATCCTGGCTTTAAGGATTGAAAAATCCCTTACCAAATATAACAATTCTTTAAGAAGAGTTGATAATAAATGATAATAGTAGAATTCATCATTAATGCATTGTTATAGTGTAATAATGATTCACATTTTAGAGATAATTCAATAACTGGTTAGAGCTAGAAGAACCCTTATAGACAAGTGGTTATAAAGCTTTTTCTTCAAATTTCATTTTTTATAATATTATGAATTTGAGAAACATAAACATTTCTATCTACAAAGAATAGAAATGGAGACTATGAAGTTGAGTCTATTACATACAACTTGGTTTTTTAAAAATATAATTTAAATTTATCATGGTAGTAACAATATGAGTTTTCTTCTAATTTCTTCTGTGCATTTTAAAAATGTTTCACTGATGCTTCTTTCTTTCTTTCCTTTCTTTTTTTTTTTTTGCATCTCTGTCACTACTCCTCCCATTTCCCCTCACAGTTTTTTCCTAGTCCCCAAATAAAAGCCATCCTTCATAACACAGAAATATATTCAGGCAAAATATTCATATATTGGTCATGTCTAAAAATGTGTGTCTAGTTCTGTCCCCAGGGTTTATTGCCTTTTGCCCAAGAGGAAGGAAGAATGTTTCATTATAATTTCCTTGGAAATGTGATTGATTGTTGGATTGATCAGCATTAAGTCTTTCAAAGTTGTTTTCCCTTGTAGTATTTTAGTCATCATATAAATTGTTTTCTTTTCCCTCCTCACTTTCTATTGAACTGAGTTCTTTTCATCTTTTCTTATGACACAATAATATTCCATTCCATTTCTATACTGTAATTTTTTCATCCTACCTCCAGATGATAGATATCCCCTTTGTTTCCAATTCTTTGCTATAAAATAGTGAAACTATAAATATTTTTGTACATATCAATCTTCCCCCTCTCTCTTTGATCTCTATGGAGCATATAGTAATGGTGGTAACATTGAATCAAAACATATACTCTTTTAGTGACTTTTTTGGGGTATAGTTCCAAATGTGTTTCCAGGGTGGATGCATGAGTTTATAATTACACTTGGATTATTGGTTCTGTATTTCACATCCTCTTCAATAATTGGAATTTCCCTTTTTGCTATCTTTTGTCAATCTTAACAGGTATGAAATAGAATCTTGTCTTAATTTGTATTTGTCTTATTACTAGTGATTTGGAAGGTTTTTTTTTAGAAGATTGTTGATAGCTTGCATTTATTCTTCTGAGAACCATTTTTTCATATCTTTCAACCATTTATATTTTGAAGAATAATGCCTCCCTCTTCCCCCCATTCTTGTGGTTCTCTTCTGAATAGTCTCTTACTGATGAATGACCTTTTTGAAATGTGGTGTCCAGGGCTGAACACAGTGTTCCAGACATGACCCACCGAAGATAGAATACAGAGTATCTCCTATTTTCTTGGAAGCCTTTCTTTCTTTTCCTTTCTTTCCTTCTTTCCTTCCTTCTTTATTTCTTTCTATCCAGTCCAAGATCACAGAAGTTGTAATGGTCACTGGATCACAGTATTTATTGACTCATATTAAGTTCAGTTCTTTTTGAGATATATTCAGAGTACAGATATTTATGGCTTCCTCTCAGACCTCCCAATCACTGGGCTTTTCCTGGAAGTCAAGAAATTTTTTCTTGAAAGTTTTCAGAATGGCAAACTAAAACTTCGCAGACAGCCTTTTCCACATTGCAGCTGCTCTAATATTTAGATTTTTTTCCAGTCAAACCTAAGTTTAACTGTCCTTCAGCACATTGACTTTGAAACATTAATTCCAAATTTAACTACCCAACCACTTCAGACTGTATCTCACTGGACTATTATCTAGACCATAACTCCCCATCTATGCCACATAAAAGATGTGAGATACATTATCAAAATCTTTACTAAAAATCTAGGTAAATTATATCTACCTCTATCTATATAGGTAAATTTGATCTAATAGCTTAGCAACCGTAAAGAAAAGGAAATACATTTATTCTAGCTTAATCTGTTCTTAATCAAGCCAAGCTGGCTTTAAAAAATTTCTGTTTACTGTTTGTTTCAGACACCAGCCATTTCTTTAATTGTCTGTTTTAAGATTTTCCCAGGAATCAAAGTCAACCTTACTACCTATGGTAATAAATGAAAGACTCTTTTCTTCTCCTTTCAAAATTTAGGACAACATTTGTCCTGCTCTAATCTTACGGTACCCCTATTTTCCCATAATCTTTCAACTTTTACTGACAGTGGCTCAGCAGTTACTATTTGCCAGTTCTCTCATTACCTGATGATATAGTTCACTTATAATGTAGTAATGAGTAAACGACATGAATTCATCAAGTGCAATGAAATGCTCTCTTTCAGTCTCCTTATTGATCTCAGATATCATATATATGTTAACAATTTTTATTCTCTCACTTATAAGGCAAAGGTTCTTTTCCTTGGCAGAGAAAACAGGAGCAAAATAAGAAATGAACAGCTCTATCTTCTCTTTGTTGTCAATTATCATCTTCCTATTTACTCAAAGCAAAATCCAATCTCTTCTTTGATTCTCCTTTTTTTCTGTCATTATTTCTAAAACAAAGAAAAAAATATACCACAACAAATAATAGCAACAACAACAAAAACAACATTTATAGTCCTTGACTTCTCTTATGAGGTTCAGGTCATTCTTAAATTTAGCATTCCCACTATTTTTTTTTCCCCAGGACCATGTCATACTTATATGCAACATCTGTTACCTGACCTTATTTCTATTTTTGGCATTTTAAAATAAAGCAAAGCAAACAATCCTAAATTGATTAACTTCCCTGAATATATATATTTGTACTTTTACTTTCAGACAATTCCCCTTTTTTCTTCTCCATGTAATTTTTTTTTCGTTTAGGCAATTGGGGTTGAGTGACTTGCCCAGGGTCACGCAGTTAGTGTCTGAGACCAGATTTGAACTCGGGTTCTCCTGACTTCAGGGCTGGTGCTCTATCCACTGCAACACCTAGCTGCCCCCATGTAATTTTTTTTAAATCTCTGGAATCTCATTCTTAAACATCTCCAGTTACTTCTGGGATGATTTCACTTATAGAATTTTCTTCTGAACTCTTTGAAATTAACTTTCCCCAAATTAGAGGGCATGTCAGGTTAGATCTGGATTGCCTCTTCCTCTCTGTTGTAAAATCTACAGAGTTACTACTTTCCTCCCAGAGTTCTTGTCATCTTCTAGTAACTAGTTCCCTCCTGTTAGTGAAAATCAGATATAGAATAGAATTTCTTCTGCTTGGTTTTCTCACTTTTTTGAAGGTTGATATGATCACAAAGACAAGTTAAGACATTATTAGCTCTTCATCTGTTGGCAGAGAGAGAGAAAGAAAGAGAACTATAACAGCTGTCTGGATAATTGAAATCCTCCTTCACTACTACATCATGCTTATTTTCCTGGTTTAGTTCTGTTCTCTGAATTTATCTGATTCCTCATTTTTTTTGGTTCCTGTTGCTAGATGAGGCTATGTCAATGACTAAAAAGTATAAAAATATCTGTGTCAGTATGAGAATTTCCATTTCACTGTTTTCCATACTGATTGAGTAGTATTATTTGTTTCTTTCAGCTTGTTCTTTTGCTCTTCTCCAATAATTTGGCCAAATATTTGGGAACCATTCTGATCTAATGATAATTGATCAGAAATGACAATGCGCTCTCTCTCTCACTCTCTCTCTCTCTCATCTCTCTCTCTCTCTCTTTCTCTTTCACTTCACTATTAGTCTAAAAGAAATTTCCTCCCCTACAAATATCTGAAATATTCTGAAATTTGAGCTTGTATTTGAACAGTCAGAATTTTTTTCTATCAGACCTGGAAATTCAATTATGAGTACAACAGCAATCGAGCAAAACTGAAGTACAATCCAGCTGACTGCCCCATGATCAATATATGAAAAGAGTTTTCTCACTAGGTAACTGATTACAGAATGTGGCCTTCTGGATGCTGATTCTCCAGGAGTCCTTTCAGGCTTAGATATAAAAAAATCAAGTTGACCAGTTCTTCCCTGGAATTGGAAATGACCTGAAAGTCCAACCAGGACTGAAAAGGGAAATTGCTCTCAAAATAGGGAAAAATTTTTATAATTTGAAGACAGGTCTGGTATCCTAGAAAATACACCCCATCAAAAGCTAATTTTTTAAAAGTGAATTCAGTTTCTAACAACCAATATAAACTGTCAAGTAGCTAAAAAGTAACAAAAGGTAAAAATAAAGAAATTAAGAGAAATAAGAACAAAAATAAAACAATACCAAAAAGTAATTGTTGTTATAATTATATACTAAGTAATTATCAAAAGAAATTCAATTCTCCATATCAACTTTATTTACAAATTCCATTCTTACTCTAAAGCCTATGACTGATAGATCAATTGGCACATGTTCTTTAAAAGGCTAAGGCTTATTTATTTTTAATGGATACTTTTTTGTTTTTATAATGGATAGATGTGAATATATATGAATATATGCTTTCCAACCTACACTATCAAGTTGTTTCTTGTAGTATACATGTAAAAAGAGATTTTAAAGATACTTGGGAGAAAAAAGATCCACAAAAAATGAATCCTTTGGTTTGCTATGTTTGATAGTATATGAAAAATTCCATAATTATAGTTACCCAATTCTACAGGCAAAGGAGGAAAGTACTTTTTCTCAATTTTTTTTTCAAAGTCAAACGATCATTATTATTACATGGTGTTCTTTCTGTTTACATTGTTAAAGTGAATATTGTCTCCCTGTTTCTGTTTACTTCATTCTGAATTAATGAAAGGGAATGATAAAGCATACATTAAGATCTCACTATCCAAAGTACTGAGAATACACAGAAAATCAAGAGAATCTTTCCTCTCAAGGGTTTAAGGTAGAAGAGTCATTGATCTCTATTTATTGTCTAGTCTCTTGTATTCTGAAGGAATTTTCTGTTTTTATACATGACCCACAGGGTATTCTGAAATTTCCTCAGTAAATCCAAGTGCTCTTCCTTTGCAACATTATGCTAGCTAATCAAGAACTTTTCTATATTTATTCTAAAGCACATGACTGATGGATTGAAGCATGTTCTTACAAGATTAAGGTGTCAGGGAATACAATTCATCACTACATATATATGTATATATACACATATGTATTTCAAAAGTTCAATTTTATTTTATTTTCAGGTTCAAATTTTCTTCCTTTCATTTCTTTATACCACTAGATCCTTTGAGATTAAAAAAAAAAGAAAAAAAACAAACCTGAATCAAACAAAAATTTCTTCACTGGCCACGTCTAAAAAACAAAAAAGTAACACAAACATAAACATCAATTTATACTTTTGAGTCCATCACTTTTCTATCTGGGGATGAATAATATGTTTTGTCATGACTTTTCTGGAACTAACTCCCTGAGCCTGTCAAATAAGATTATGTTTACAATATTGTTATTGTATAAATCATTCTTCTGGTTCTGCTCACTTCACTCTCATCAATTCATATAGGGCTTTTAAGATTTCTCTGACAACTCTTTCATCAATTCTTATAGCACAATAATATCCTATTACATTCATTGACCATAACTTGTTCAGACATTCCCCAATTGATGGGTACTCCTTCTTTAATTTTTTGCCACCACATAAGAGCTGCTGCAAATGGGTTCTTTTTCTTTTTCTTCTCTTTCTCTGCTCACTTTGGAGTGATATCAGTGGCTCAAAGGGTATATGTACAGTTTAAAAGGACTTTGGATGTAGTTCCAAATTGTTTATCAGAATGGTTGGACCAGTTCATAGTTCTATCTATGTATTCATAATCTTGGGGCATTTATTAATTGGGGAATTGTTCTTATTCATATTCCTTAGATAAAGTTGCTTATATATCTTAGAAATTAGATTCTTAATCAGAAAATTAGAAAGATTCCCCCATCTCTACCTCCATTCCCTGTTTCTCTTCTAATTTTAGCTGAATTGGTTTTACTTGTGCAGAGACTTAAATTTTATGTAATCAAAATTGTCGAATTTTCCTCCTACGTACCTCTCTATCATTTGTTAGCTCAATAATTCTACCCTTATCTGCCAAAGCAGATTCAAGTTCTTTTATGCTTCTAATTACTTCTGCATAAGCCATTTGTTTCCTTTCAAATTTTCTAAAGATTCTTATTTTTTTCTTGAATCAAATCCTCTTATATTTCCATGTTCTCTTGGAAAAACATAGAATCCTAAAAAAAATGTGTTAGTTCAGCTTGCAATATTTAAAGTTGTTTGCACTTGATAAGATATCTCTGTGACTATCTTTCTTTTCATTTAAATAATTCCCTTTTTGATTTGTTTTTGTTTTGAGTTCTTACCTTAATTTTCCTTCCCTTTAAGATCTTTAACAATTTCAGATTTTTGTTTCCTTTATATTTGTTTATTGATCATTTTCCAACCCCTATTTTATGTCAGATGCCATAATTAATTTAAACCTCAGAGATATTTCAGACCCTTCCTATATTGGGGAATTCACTTAACATCAGCCTCAGTCTTTGCCCCAAGTAACTTTACAGAGATTGTTCTGACTTAGCTAGATTTCTGTTCTTTTTAATTATGGGTTGATGTAATCTCCTCCACCAGCTGGCACCCTGCCCTTCTCTGGAAGTGGATAAGCATTGTTGAATTCTGCCCCTTATTGCCACAGAATACTGGGATGAGGATAGGGGCAGGATACTAACAAAGAGATGAAAGTAGGAACACGGATATTGTTGAGTAGATCCCAAAGCATAAACTAATGGATTAGGTTGTGTACCATGCCATAATGTGGGGGCTGGTGGGAAAAAGCATATTGAGTGAGTGCATTAGTGATTAGCTCTTTATCCTGTTAATTCATGAGGTTGTTATCTGGATAAGCTTCTTGGTATCTTGGCCAAAATGTGCTACTTGGAGTCTTCTCCTTAATGGACTTGCAAATATAGCATTTATTATGTTTTTTTCCCATTAGACCCACATATGGGTTTATAAGCTTTACAGCATGATGGGTACTTCTTTCTCTGATGACAATTATTTAAAAGCAGTCAATCTAATGTTGTGTTGCAGGATCCACATTTAAAATAGACATTAGTGCCATTTAGGCAGCTGCTGTTCTGCGATCAGACACCATAAGACAAATATAATATAGATAGGATTCTACTAGGCTCCCAGAGATTGAGGCTGCTGGTGGAGGGTGATGTGGACTGAGTCCATGGGAGGACCACATTCTGGCTCCAAGGTTGCATCTGTGTCTGCTTGATGAGCTCCCATCTCTTGTTATCATGAGCAAGATATTTAAAAATTTTTTTATTGATGCCTTTTTTAAAATATCAAAACAAATTATGAATACAACACCTCCACCCCACCCCACTACAAAGCCAATGAATTCTCTCTTATTTTAGATTGCTGTATTGCTGAAAATAGCTAAGTCATTTACAATTCTTCATTGCATATTATTGCTGTTACTGTGTACAATGTTCTGTTTCTGCTCACTTCATTTTTTCATAAATTCATGTAACTTTCCCCAGGTTTTTCTGAAATCATCCTGTTTGTTTCTTCTTATAGCACAATAATATTCCATCACATCCGTATAGCACGTTCTATCCTCCAAATGATATCTTGATTTCCAGTTCTTAGGTATCACAAAAAAGAGCTGCTATAAAGATTCTTGCATAGAGAAGTCCTTTCTTCCTTTTTTGGATCTCTTTGATTTATAGACCTAGTAGTGGTATTGCTGGATTAAAGGGCAGGAACAGTTTTAACACCCTTTGGGCATAGTTTCAAATTGCTCTCCACAATAGTTGTTCAGAGTTTTACTAACAATGCATTAATGATTTCTTCATTGGAAAACTTCCAATTCTTCATATATTTTAGATATGAGACCTTTATCTGATAAGCTGTTTTTGCATTCCCCCTTCCAATTTTCTGCTTTACTTCTGATCTAGCTACATTTGTTTTATTTGTACAAAAATCCTTTTAATTTAATGAAATCAAAATTATTCATTTTGAACTAATTTTGCTCTGTCTTGTTTATTCATAAACTGTCTGAGTATTATGTTCCATCTTCTTCTAATTTTCTTTTAAAATATTATTTTATATCTAAATCCTTTATCCATTTTGACTTTTTCTTCATAAATGATATGATATTGGCCTGTGTCTAGTTTCTGCCATATTGCTTTCAGTCCCAACAATTTTTACCAAATATCAAAATCTTATCTCAAAATCTAAAACCTTTGCAAAATCAGAATAATTTTTAGTCATATGATGAAATGTTTAAAGTCATTATTGATTAGAGAATGCAAATTAAAATAACTTTATTATATCATTTTACATCTACCAGATTGGCTAAGATGATTGAAAGGGAAGACAGGAAATTTTTGGAGAGAATGTGACTTGGGACATTGATTCATCAGTAGTAAAGTTGTAAGTTGATCTAACCATTTTGGAAACCATTTTGGAACTATGCCCCAAAAGCTATTAAACTACCTATACTCTTTGACCTCATAGTGTCACTTCTAGGTCTACTTTAAAAAATGATTAGTGGGGAAAAAACCCCTATATGTTCTAAAATGTTTATAGCAGCTCTCTTTGTGATAGCAAAATACTGGAAACTATAGGGATGCTTATATGGGTGAACAAGTTGTGGTATATGATTTTGATGGAACACCACTGTGCTATAAGAAATGATTAGCTAAATTAGAAAAACATGCAAGGAAAAATGAAGAATGAAATGAGCAGAATCAAGAGGACATTATATACAATAATAAAAATATTGATTTAAGAATGAGTTTGAGTGAATAATTGACTAATATCCAAATTAACTATAAAGGACATATGAAGAAAGATGCTATCTGCATCCAGAGAAAGAAGTGATAAATAGAAATATGTACAGAATAATTTTACATATATATGTTTGTATAAGTGGTACATAGTAGATTTTTGTGTGTGTGTGTGTGTGTAATGGTAATTGGGGTTAAGTGACTTTCCCAGGGTCACACAGCTAGTAAGTGTTAAATGTCTGAGGTCTGATTTGAATTCAGGTCCTCCTGACTTCAGGTTCAAGCTTTATTCATTTTGCCATATAGCTGCCTTCATAGTAGATTTTTTAATTTCATGTGTAATCATCTTTTTTTTATTCTACTAAGTTATGGAAATACTTGTATTCCATAAATTAAAAATAAATTTAAACATTTTTATTACCTAAAACTAAAAAGTTTTTGCACAAACAAAATCAATATGACCAAAATTAAATAATACCTCATTTGATCTTTAGAACAGTCCTGTGAGTTGGGTGCTGTTACTATCCCCATTTTATAGTTGAAGAAATTGAAGCAGAAGCTAAGTGATTTATCCAAGATCACACACACAGTTACTAAAGGTCTGAGGCTGTATTTGAAATCTTCTTAACTCTAGGCTCAGTCCTCTATCTACTGTACCATGAAGCTGCCTCTATTATTATGATAAACATAACAATAATACAGTAGATATTACTAGTGTTATAAACTAATAATAATGATTCTGAACAATTAAGTTCTCTCAAGAGCTCATCTCATTATTTAGGCACATTATAAGCTGAGCATTTCTGTGAGCATATGTTTCCCAAATGGAAGTTTAAAATGTGTGTCTTCCATAGCCATTAAAATTGGGGATCAGGAAATTAAGAAGTTGAAATAATCAGTTTTTGAATAGAGATGATAATCTAAGCAGCTCTTACTATACCTTTTTTTTAATTAAAGCTTTTTATTTGTATAACATATGTATGGGTAGTTCCCAAGCATTGATCTTTACAAAGCTTTCCGTTACAAATTTTACCCCCAGTCCCCTCCCCTCCCCTAGATGGCAGGAAGTCCACTACATGTTAATAATGTTGAAATACTTGACAAGTTATGCAAGAAAAATCCTATCTACAAGAAAAAAAAGAAAATCAGAGAAAGGCAACACAATGCCAGCAAATATCAATAGAGATCATAAAAATATTACGTTGTGGTCCATATTTCATATCCCTCTCTCTGGGTGTATATGGTTTTCTTCAGTGAACAATTGGAATTGGTTTGAGACAATTCTTTGTTGCAGAGAGCCATGTCCATCAGAGTTGATCATCATATAATATTGTTGTTGCCATGTATAATGATCTCCTGGTTCTGCTTGTTTCACTCAGTATCAGTTCATGCAAGTCTCTCCAGGCCTCTCTGAAATCGTCCTGCTGGTCGTTTCTTACAGAGCAATAATATTCCATAACATTCATATACCATAATTTATGCAGCCACTCTCCAATTGATGGGAATACATTCAGTTTCCAGTTTCTAGCCACTACAAAAAGGGCTGCCACAAACATTCTTGCACATGTGGGTCCCTTTCCCTCCTCTAAGATCTCTTTGGGATATAAGCCCAGTAGAAACACTGCTGGGTCAAAGGGTATGCACAGTTTGATAACTTTTTGAGCCTTACTATACCTTCTTTAAAAAACAAAAACAATGCAAAAGAAAGCCTCAGCCTTGAATTTATGGGGAAGTTCACTGAGTGATTTAAATTTGGATTATTCTTGACATATATAATTGCCACATTATTCATTATAATTTACTTTTAAAATAAGATAGGGAAACTCCTGTTCTCAACAAAGGCATCTTTTCATCCTTTGGCAGTTCATAACCTGCAAAGGAAAACATTCAGGAATTTTCAGAGAATCATTGATTTAGAAGTGGAAGGTACCTTTGAAGCCAAATCTTCATTTTACAGTGATGCCTAGAGAAGGTGAATGATTTTCCTCAGGTTACACAGGGAGTAAGAGACAGAATTATCAGTTGAACCCAGATCCTTGGACTCCAAAGCCAATGCTTTTTACACCCTAGCAATTATTCTTAAAGTTTTTTGGCTTCAGGATTCTTTTGTACTCTTAAAAGTTAATGACCTTCCCTTCAAAAAAAAGCTATTGCTTATGTGAGTTATAGTTGCAAAGATTTACTCTGCTAGAGATTAAAACGTCTTAGTAGTATTATGAAATTTTGACCCTATAGATCTCATAAAAGGTTCTCTTCCCTGACATATTGCAATGTACTTTGAGAATCTCTATATTACATTATGCTTCTTCCTTGTACACAATTGCTTGTTACTATTGATGACTGTCTTCTCAATGAATGGCCATTAATTTCACCTACTATGGAAAACAAAGAGTTTAGAATTATTCTAGGCAATGCCCATTGGAATATTTGATTAGCTTCATGATGGGAAAATAGCAATAATAAAGGAGCTAATTCCATTCCAAAGTAGGCGCCTGTGGGTTGTTCAGTTTTTCTGATGGTTGAAGTGCTTGTGATTAAATATCCAAGTCTAAATGGTCCTTTCCATAAATCACCAATCTGGAGCCTTCAATAATCATCCTGGGGTAGTCTGAAATGAATTGTCTAATTGGCTGAAGATTGCTGTCATGACTGGCTTTCTCCAAAACAAATCCACTTCTAGACTATATCCAATCCCCTCATTCTCAATTCCTCCACTTTTATGAGTGAAAACAAAAAAAAATAGCTTTTTCATTCTAGCATTTAAATAATTTTAATACTTTATATTCCTGCTTCTAAGCATCACTGTCCCTCTTCAGCAATCATATTTGAGGTTCCTTTTTATTACTATAATATACTAACAGAAAAAGATAGACAACACTCAGCTTTCACTGATATTGATAGAGAAAGATGTAAGAAATTGTTTTATTCTTTTTGTATCCTCAGCATCTAGTATGTGTCTGACACATAAGGTACTTAATAAATGCTCATTAGTTTTGATTTATAGAAACTTAAAGAAAAAGTAGGGCTAGGGAAGGCAGAAGACTTGAGAGTAAGTAGGCAGGGGCTTCCCCTCCCTCCCCTCAATAATGGTTGAATCTGGACATTTTTCCTCTGAAATATTAATATATAGCTTACTCTGGCTCCAGGGGACTTACATTCTGTTTTTTTTTTTCTTTTCAGAATTCATTTCAAGTATATTCTATAGTATATCTTCTACCCCACTTGCCCAGAGTGACTATTTCTTTGAACAAGGAATATAAAGAGGAACTAGTTCTTTGATGGTATTGACATGAGGAATTCCCTAATGAGAATTCTCTATCAATGCAGGTTAGCACATTTTCTGATGTTATAGTCTTAAGAGAGTTTCAGAGGATATTCACAAGTTAAGTAACCTCCCCAGTCACTTAGCCAATACATATCATATTTAGAACTTGGATCCAGGTCTTCATGGATCAACAGGAAAAAAAGAGAAAATAAAATAAAAATCAGCAATACTAATAAAATTTCAACCAAAGCAGACATTATATGCAATTTTCCATACCTTTACAAAGAAAAAAGGGAGATTTATATTCATATATTTTCTTTTGGGTCAATTTTGGTCATTATAATTTTACAGCATCTCACTGCAAATATTTTCTTGTCATTCTTTCCATTTGCATCATTGATAAAACAAAAGAGATGATTTCACAAGGGATATTTGTCTTAAAAAAGGGCAAATTGAAACTTGGCAGATAAAACAAAGATGAAAAGATTCTACATTTTCAAAATGTATTTTTTATTTTCTACAACCTATAAATATTCAAAATGTAAATGCTATTTTCTAAAAATTCTACAAATTTCCATTTTTACAAAATCTGTTTTCCTCAATGTATAATAAATACAAGTATCAGAGAATCCCAGACTCTCATTTAGAAGGTTTTTTGACTAAAACCCGTCTAGTCCGGCCATTACCTCAGCAAGAATGCTTTCCACAACATAATCAGCAACTATTCATCCAGGCCACACCTCTTGGGGCAGGGTAAGCTAATCACTTCAGAAACTGTCCACTCTATTTTTGAATAGGTATAATTGGTGGTAAAGGTTTTCCTGACACACTAGAAATGATCTACTACAGAACTAATAAGCCTGATACTGCTGTCTAGTTTCATGGGACAGGAGAAAAACTTTTCCAAAGCTGTTCCTGTCTCTTTTCCAACCCCACTACCATGGTCACCTTTGTGTATAATACAAAAGAATAAAAACTTCCCACTCACCAGCCTTCCCTAGGTAAATGCCACATTGGCATCTGTTTTATTATTTGGAGAATGGAGAATCAATCAATCAATCAACAAACATTTATTAAATGTCTACATTGTGTCAGGTAATGTGCTAGGTATGAGGAACAAATAAAGGAGAATGAAACAGTTCCTGCTCTTAAGAAGATTATATTCTATTGGAAGAGACACTATGTAGATATATAAGTACATATACACATAATATAAAAGGATGAGATCAAAAAAATAAAACTAAAATATCAAATAATGAATCTATGTAGTCATTATGTTGTCAATACAATTTACTTATTTTTAAAAATCTTTTCAGTACTCCTATCCACTTCATTAATTTTACTTCTACGACCAGCTACCATATAGTAAGTGAGTATTCTAATTAAAAACAATAAAAACTTTAAGACAGGCTTGAAAACTTTGGTATAAAAATCCTTCTCAGTTAAAAATAAAATGAAACACTTCCAAAAAAATCCCCCAAGAGGCTCTTTTCAGTTGTGAACAAAGTGTTTTATTTTTCCTGTCGAAAGTTAAAGTGTTTTATTCATTCAAATTTTCTTTGTATTCCAAATTCTTTGAAAAATACCTCACATATATCATGAAGATTTGTATTGATGGGAACATCCATTGAAATTGCACAGGTAAAATGAAAATCCTGAAAAGTTACTAAGCTGGCTTTTTTGTTGATTTGATTGTAGACTCAATTGGATAGAAAGCTGAACCTGGAGTATAATCCATATTGGTTCAAATCTCACCTCTTACACTTTAACCTCTGCTAATATAGGCAAGTACTTTTACCTCAATGAGCCTCACGGGTTCTCTTCAAAAACAAAAGATGAGCAGCAAAATTAGCAAGTCTATATGACTGTCTCCTAAGTTATCATCTACTTTATTGAGGGAGTTCCAGAGATATAGTGGAGCTGGCTTAAACCATGGGATGCAGTTGTTAAATTTTTAACATGAGCATTTATACCTTAGGAATCAGGGCTTGATTTCTGGTCTTGTTGACTGTTTAGACAAGAAACAGTGGGAAAAAATTTAATAAAGCAAATTAAATTTAAAATTGTACCTTGCATTTTTGGAAAGCCAGTTGTTAAATATTTGCCAGCACATTCTTGTAGTTCCTGCACTACCAAATCATATATCATTAATTGTGTTTGGTTACATGATGCTAAATAATTGTATGACTCCATTTTCATCATTCAATATTTCTTTGGCTCATACAAGGGCCATAGAATCCTGGAATCATATAAACATATCACTCCTCAACAAATGCCTTAATGCTCAAAAAATCCAGTCTTTGCTCAAATATTGCTAACTAAGGGAAACTCACTGCCATACATTGCAACCCTTGATTTGGCTTCTTGATTTGGCTGAATTACAATAGAATGGAATCTCCCTAAATGGAACAAAGTTTACATATTAACTTTTTCTTAGATGCATTTTGATTCAAACAGTTTTGCATTAGAAACTCCACATACCAAAACTAGTTGAGAGTAAAACTGTCTAAAATATTTGGATGATTATGTTGATGGGAGAGCCAAGATGGAGAAATAAAGTCAGGAAACTGCTTGAGCTCTCCTAGTTTTTTCAATAATCATGTGAAATCAAGCCTCTGAACAGAGCCTGATGGAATGAAAACACTCTCCACCTCAAGATAGACCAGAAAACCTTTTTCAGTCTCACTAGGTTGAAAAGGGTGTTTGGCCTAGCTCAAATAGAGTGAAAAAAGAGGAAATGCCAAAAAAAGGAAAGAAAATGAGAAAGAAACGGAAAAGAACCTTGACCTTAGAAATCTACTATGCTGACAGAGCAGAACAAAATACCTATTCAGATACGTTCAAAATGTCCACAGTAGGAATCTGAAAGAATGACAAGTCTCAAGAGGCTTCTTGGAAGTGCTCATAAAAGACTTCTACAGGCAAATAAGAGAGAGAGAAGAAAAAATGAGAAAGGAAATGAGAAGTATGCATGAAAGAATCAACAGTATGGAAAAAGAAGAGAAAAAAATTGAAGAAAACAACTCCTTAAAAAGTACAATTAAGGGGCAGCAAGATTGTGCAGTGGATAGAGCACCAGCCCTGAATTCAGGAGGACCTGAGTTCAAATGTGGTCTCAGACACTTAACACTTCCTAGCTGGGTGACTCTGGGCAAGACACTTAACCTCAATTGCCTCAGCAAAAAAAAAAAAAAAAAGTACAATTAACAAAATAGAAAAAAGAGATACAAAAGCAAACTGAAGAAAAAACTAGGAGAGGGCAAATGGAAACTAATGACTGTATAAGACAGTAAAAATCAGTCAAGCAAACTAAAAAGAATGAAAAAAATGGAAGACAAAGTGAAATGCCTCGTTGGGAAAACAGCTGACCTGGAAAATAGATCCAGAAGAGGCTATTTAAAAATTATTGGCCCACCTGAAGGCCATGACAAAAAAAGTCTGGATAGCATTGTTCAAGAGATTATTAAGGAAAATTGCCCCAAATTTCTAGAAAGAGAGGAGAAAATACTCATTGAAAGAGTACATTGATCAACTCTGGAAGGAGATTCCACAAGGAAAACCCCAAGGAATATTGTTACGAAACTCCAGAACTACCATGCCAAAGAAAAAAACTGCTAGCTGCCAGAGAAAAACAATTCAAATATCAAGGAGCAAAAGTCAGGATTACCTAGGATCTGGCAGCTTCTACAATAAAGGATACCTACACCAGGAAGAGTCAAAACAGACAAAGAAAATTACAGACCAATCTCCCTAATGAATGATGCAAAAATTTTTAAATAAAATATCACCAAAGAGAATACAGCAACCTAGCAGCAGGATAATACATTGTGGCCAAATAGGATTTATATCAGGAATCCAGGGCTGGTTCAATATGAGGAAAACTATTACCATAATCGGCCATATCAATAACAAAGTCAAGAGAAATCATATGATAATCTCAATAGATGCAGAAGTAGCATGTGACAAAATACAGCACCCATTCCTATTAAAAACAACAGAGAACATAGGGATAAAGGGAGATTTCCTTAAAATAATAAGCAATATCTATCCAAAACCAACAGCAAGCATTATTTGTAATGGAAAGAAGCTGGACACATTCTCAATAAGATCAGGGATGAAACAAGGATGACCATTATCATTACTCTTATTCAACAATGTACTAGAAATGTTGGCTTTACCAATAAGAAAAGAAACAGAAATTAAAGAAATTAGAATAGGCAACAAGGAAACTAAATTATCACTCTTTGCAGATGATATGATGATATATTTAAAGAATCCTAGAAAATCATCCAAAAACCTACAGGAAACAGCTTTAGCAAAGTGGTAGAACATAAAATAAACCCACACAAATCATCAGCATTTTATATATTACTGATGAAGCGCATCAGCAAGATATGGAAAGAGAAACTGCCACTTCCTATTCATGTGAGTTCAAGGAACTTGACTGAACCTCTATTTGTTTCCTCATTTGTTAAAAGGGCAGATTAAATTAGATGACCTTTGAGATCCTTTCCAACTCTCAACCTATGATCCTAAGATTCCTTCCAGATCAGGTTGATGTTCCTCTGTTCCAATGATCTTTTTAAATGCCTTCCATGTGCCTGGTACCATGTTACAAACACCAAAATGTTTCTTTCCTTTCCATCATCACTTTGAAAAATTTATATTTTTTCCGGATTATGCAGGAAACTCCTAAAATAAAACCTGGCTTCTGTCAATCCAGAACTTCAGTTCTGGGTCTTGGGCTACCAAAAAAAGAAAATCCTCAGTAAATAAATATTTAGTTATATTTGACTGGGAATAATTGTTAAATTTGGTTTTCCTGAATTTGTTTCTCTTTATGATAATGCCATTTATTTTATGGAAAAAGGAGAGAGAGAGAGAGAGAGAGTGAGAGAGAGAGAGAGAGAGAGAGAGAGAGAGAGTTATGTTAATGAAAAAAAATCCATCTTAATAATAATAGCACCTTGTGGTTGTATCAACCTTTGTCCTTTACAAAGTACTTTCCCAGACATTATCTAATGGAACCAGCTTTGGTGTATCACTTAATTGGAATATAACTTGCCATTTTCAGGTTCAAGTAAGAAGCCAGTAAGACTATTCCAAAAAACTGTTGGCAATAGGAAAGATTCAGGTGCAAGATGGGGATGAGTGAAAAAATTATTCTAGGCAAGCAGTAAAAAGTACCACATTTTCAAGCTTTAGTCTCTACTGTAAAAATAATTCTCCCACTGAATAAATTTCACTGAAGGGAATTATTTTTGGCCTAGGATCAATCAGAACACAGAAACTTTAATGCTGGTTTTCTTTTGGTGACAAACCCAGGAGGATAGGGGCTGTACCACCTTTCTCACCCCAGTGAAGATTTGGCTGAAAATACTGAATTGGATTAATTGAAGCTTTCCAAAGTTGTGAATTTATTCTGTTTTACTTAGTTTGCTTTCTTTTTATCCTGAAAGCAAAGTTTTATGATTAATTATGGAAGGAAAAGAAGCTTTAGAAAATGGATTTTACCCCAGAGCTTAGGGTTTATTGTGGGAAGTTTTGAAATCTGTGCCATCTTCTTAGGATTCTCATATTACTCTCTGGATGTTATCTATCATGTTGCAGTAGCCTCTTCACCCTGGAAGTTCATTCTGCCTTCTGTGGCTCTTCTTCTGTTTGTCTAGTTCCTCACAGGATCTCTCTTTTAAGGCAAGCCCTCTGGCTAGCTATGTCTTCTCTCTGGAAGAGGCAGATGGATTATCTCTTTCAGAGACAGAATATCTCCAAGAAGTTCCTCCTGCACTGTGCATTTTGTGTTATGGATCCAGGAGCTAGAAGCCATCAAAAGCCAGTGTTCTAGAAGGAACCCAAATTGCTTCCCTAAATTGAAGAAATTGAGCAATCTGTACTATAAAGTCCCTTCTAACTATATCAGCACACAAGGCTATGATATTCATTTGACTCCATTTGACTCCACATCAACTCAAATAGTCAATCAACAAACATTTACTTATTTCCTATTCTGTACCAGGCAATGGACTATATACTGGGACTACAAAGACAAAATATAAAACAGATCCTGCCCTCAAGGAGCTTCCTTTTACTTTAGCTTCAGTTTCAGTAGTTGTTGAATGAGCCTTCTGTGATTTTGAGCCAGTCAGTTTCCCTCCAATGAGCCTCAGTTCTGTCCTCTTTTAAAATGAAAGAATTGGACATAATGACCTTTCTAGCTCTAACATTTAATGGTAATGTTTTTATGGATTTATTTTTTTTTCCAGAAAGAGCTCCAAGATCTCTCAAAAAAAGCCTATAATAAATGTAAAACCTATTCCAAAGCTCATTGGTATGGGACTCTCTCCCTATTCATTCTTGACAAGAATAAAAAAGTCTCTTGAGGAAGAAGAGACCAAAGATGTCTGATTTGTCACTTTTCAACCTATTCAAAAACAGATCCATAAAGAGCTTCTCTACACACATGGTGCCCACTTTTCTCTTTTTATTATTATATTCTATATTGTCTGGGCTCTCTCTTCACCCTTAGAAATCAATCAGAGTTAAAGTTCCTAAATTTACCTTTGAAGAAACAATGACTTTAGCATTTATCAGAAAAATATTCTCTCTGGTAGCCTTATAGCATTCTAGGATGTGGATCGTGTGTGTGTGCCCAATGTATTTACTCCTCCAGTTCCCTTCCTCTGATCAGAAAATTATTTCTCATGAGTCCCTTCCAACTTTCCTACCCTATTTTCTTTATTCCTGGTCATAATTTGTAGTATTCCTCCCAGGCAATTCTTGGTTATGTCTCTGTTAATAATGATAACTGACCTTTAAAGTCCTTTATTGTCTGCAAAGCTCTTTATAGCATTTATAGAATTTGTACTACATAAAAATAACTTTACAAATCTTAGTAGTTCATTTAGATCCATTTATTAGAACAAAAGTATGATTCCATGCTACTCATAAAGGTCAATGGCTCAAAGGCCCCCAAAAGGGAAAAAAAACACTCAAGACAATCAATTATTTAATTCCCAAGTACTAATTTTGAATAAACAAAAAGGCTTTCCCAACCCCTTTTCATTTTAGAATCTTTCTCTGTTAATTATGCATTAATTATTCTATATATAATTTATTTTTATATATTTTCACGTTGTTTCTCTCATTAAAATGTGATCTCCAGGGATCATTTTGTCTTTCTTTGTATCTCCAGGGCTTAGCACAGTGCCTGTCACATAAAACAAAAACAAAACAAAACAAACAAAAAAAAACATTTAATAAATGTTTATTGATTGACTTACAAGACTGACTGTGTCAGGCCCTGGAGCTACAAAGATTTTCAAGGAGTTAAAATACTAATGGAAACACAGGAGCATAGAGAAGTATATGCTGAACAAGTACAAAGTGGTTTTTAGTCATGGAGTCATTTTACACAATATGCATATAGATTTGTGTATATTTTTTGTATATTTGCATATTTGTACATACATATGTTCTTGTTCATCAGTCATTTCACTCATGTACAACTTTTCATGGCCCCATTTGGGATTTTCTTGGTGAATAACAGTGGAGTAGTTTACCATTTCCTTTTCCAGGTCATTTTACAGATAAGGAAACTGAGGCAAACAGAATTAAGTGACTTGTTCAGAGTCACATAGCTAGTAATGATCTGAAGCTGAATTTGAACTGAAGTCTTCCTGACTATCCACTGTGCCATTTAGCTTCTCTAAATGAGGAAAATGAGTAAAGTGAATTAATACAAATAAATGCAAAATAATTAAATATAAAATAATTAGGAAGAGAGAGTGCTAGCAGTTGAATGCACCAAAAAGTCTTCATATAGAAAAAATTAAAAATTGAAAAAATAGAAAAAAAGCCATGAACACACTTGAGAAAGGTTATTTTGATAATGTTTTGTAATTCTAATTTTTGCCTGTGATTATTTATCTTTCATCTCCATTAATCATATAGTAGAGTTTTTTTTTATTTTTACAGAAAGATTCCTATGAAAAATGTATTCTCAATTCAGAGTCCTCACTCACTCCAATTTAGCACCTCAGTGTTAATGCATTTGCTCACAGTGTTATAGGCTGGTTCAAATTCTGAACAGCACGTTGTAAGAAGGGAAGTGATAATGTGGAGAACCTCCAGAAAAAGGTCACCAGGTTTGTGACAGATGTCATATGATGATCGTTTGAAGGAACTAGTGGTATTTAGCCAACAGAAGAAAAGACTCAAGTTTCTATTTTTCAAGTTTTTGAAAATCATTCAATCATATCTGACTCTTTGTGATCCTACAGATCATAACTTACCAATATTCTCTATGGAGTTTTCATGGCAAAGATACTGGAGTGTTTTGCCATTTCCTTCTTCAGTTCCTAAAACTTAGAGCTATTCAAAAGTGGAAGGGTGGGGCAGCTAGGTGGTGCAGTGGATAGAGCACCAGCCCTGAAGTCAGGAGGACCTGAGTTCAAATTTGGTCTCAGACACTTAACATTCCCTAGCTGTGTGACCCTGGGCAAGTCACTTAACCCCAATTGCATAAGCAAAAAAAAAAAAAAAAAAAAGTGGATGGGACAGTGAGTTCTCCATTATTGAAAGTGCTGAAGCAAAGGTTAGATGACCAACTTTCAGGTATGTTTTAGATAATGATATTTGTGCCTGTCTTATTTTAGAGCCTTCTGAACTCTCATTGCTCTGATCAGCCATAGTTAGACACATTCCTTCTTAACTCCAACATAGTGATGTACACAGTTATATATAAAGTGTTGTATCTCTTCAAGAAGGGAGAACAACCATGGCACTAGATAATGATAGAAACTCTCTTTACCAAAGGAGAACTAATGTCCAGCTTTGAGAATTGCTTTGGGCATCAAATGGTGACCTGTCAAAGGCTATGAATTATATGTATCAAAATGGAGATTGAAATCTCATCTTCCATGTACAAAATCCAATGCTCTAAGGCTTTATGTATGATATTATGCCTCTTGAAATTGTAAATAAAATAGTACTGGACGGTTCCCAAAGTTTTCCAGTTGTAAAATTCTCTGGTCAGTAGCAACAACTGTCAGGTTTTATTTCTTCATCCTCAAAATGGATTATAGAGCTAACTACATTACTTGAAGAATTGTGGGATAGTAGATAAAGGGTCATCCTTGTAGCCAAGAAAACCTGGGTTCAAATGTTTTGCCATAGTAACTTTTTGCTCCTGGATGAGTCATTCAGGGTTTCAGTGCTTCAGACAACTCTCTCCAAACTACACTGTAAGGTAATTGCCAACTTGCAATGATAAAGGAAATTTTTCATCATAATTTCCTCATACCAATGAAATTCTTTCCCTTAACAGTTGTTGAGAAACACAGGACATGATCTTGGGCAAATACTGAGACTCTATAAGTTGGTTTTCTGGTTTAAATGGACAAGTGGCTATTTGGTACCCCAAAACATAAATGTTTGGATAAGAGAGAGAGGAAAATGTGTGCATATGTATGTTATGATATATGCATGGTTTAATATATTTATATTTTTTCTTCTTCATATAGGGCAATGCTAATTAACCTGAGAAAAGAAACCACCCAGCAGTCTCTGAGTAGGGAAAGAATAGGGCAGGTGTAGAGAAAGAGTAGGAAAAAGAGAGCTGCACTATTTTGAGAACTGTAGCACTGGAAAAATGACAAAAATCAATCATTCTTAGCCAAATATTTTGTTTGTTCAGGGCAGGGCTGTGTTTTCCAGACCTGGCATTCAATATGTTCTCAGGGGCATTAGGTCACTTGGGTTTGAAATTGGGGCTCCTTATCTGGAGAAAATAGATTTCATAAAAATAACTTGGTGTTGAGGGCTCAGGAAGGAGACAGTGCACAGGACCAGGCACTGCCAGTTACCTAAATAAAATAGACCAGGAACAATTTTCTTTTACATTTTAAAGTCTATTGCAATTTGTAGCTTAGAACTAGTGACTTTTCTTTTCCTCTCTTTTTTTCCCCTCCCTCTTTTCTCCTTCCTTCTGCTTTCCTCTACATAAAAATGACAAATTTTAACCAATGTTAATAAAGATACTACCCTTTCCAAGTCTTTGCTTATTTATGATAAATGATTTTGTTTTGTTTTTAAATAACGCCTTCTTATTATTTTGTGGAAGTGTTTTATAGTGGATAAAGCCAGGCTTGAAGTCAGCAAGTTAAGCACAGTTTCTGAACACTCTAACTCCTAACATAACCCTCATCTGTGGGAAAATTTTAGTTTTCTCTCTCTCCATTCGTTGGTTTAATCCTAACTGGAAATGACATATGTGTTTGACTGTTAATAATATCAAGGAGTTATTACATGCCTAGTATTTGTCAGAAGCTAGAAGTGCAGTCAAAAATGTGTTATTCTTTTCTTTCCCCTCTCTCTCCTCTCCCTTCCCCCCTTTCTTCCTTCCTCTCTCCTTCCTTTTTTCTTCTTTCCTATATTCCCTCCTTCCCTTCCTCCTTTACTTTCCTCCCTTTCTTTTCCCTCCCCCTCCCTTTCCTCCTTTCCTTTCTCCCTTTCCTCCTTCTCTTTCTCTCTTTTCTTCTTTCATTCATTCATTCATTCATTCATTCATTCATTCTTTCTTTCTTTTCTTCTTCATTTCTTTTCTTTCTACCTCTTTCCTTCTTTCTTTCTTTCGTACCTTTTTCTTTCTTTCTTTCTTTCTTTCTTTCTTTCTTTCTTTCTTTCTTTTGTACCTTTTTCTTTCTTTCTTTCTTTCTTTCTTTCTTTCTTCCTTCCTTCCTTCCTTCCTTAATACTTAGCTACTAAAGTTATTTTGGGGAACAAATAAAATCATTATGATATGCTCTACAAACTTTAAAATGATTTATATTTCATATCATGGAATCTCAAATTTATATTGAGACTTTATGCTTTAATATTTAAAATCAAGAATATAAAATCAGATGGTGGGAAACAATAATAGATAACATTTATGTGGTACTTTAAGGTTTACAAAACACTTCACAAATATTGTCTTATTTCATCCTCATAAATGCCTTTGGAAGTTTTTTGTTCCTGCTAAAAGCATGAGGAAGCTGAGCCAGATAGATATTAAATGTCCTCTCCGGGGTCATTCAGCTAGTAAGTGTCTGAGAGCAGATTTTAATCCAGGTCTGGAGCTTTTCCATTGTGCTATTTAGATGCCATAAATCTTCTTACCATATATGCTCAGACATGTGATATGAGGTCAAGTAAGAAGGGTTTTCTTCCCCACATCTGTCTTGGAAAAAGAAAATGGTAAACCCATGAAGAGGACAGTGGAATGAAAAATACCATCTCTTAAACAGTAAATGAAGTTTCTGGACTGAGAGATTGCACTTCTGATCTGAAAGATACGACTCAAAGCATCGTTTATTTCCTTCAAATTCATCCAGAATTGTTATCTTAAATGAGATCTTACTCGGTACCATGGACATCTCAATCAGATTCACAACATAAGGACTGTGAAATGATTGGATTTTTATTGTAATTGACATCCTTGCCTCTTTCCTTCTCATCCTTCTCCATGATACATGCATCACTTTAATGACTCAATTCTTTACTTCTTATACCTGCAGTAATTCTCTGTGGATAGCAGTGCTTAAAAACACCAAGAGCTTCCCCTTTCATTTAAGAGAGACACCAACTTTAAGAATTAAGGAGATCTGAAGGACAAAAATCACTAAGCAATAACAAATAAGACCATAGATTATGCCTCTGTTGAAACTACATTTGACAATCTGATGGTTTGTTTATTTAAGGACATTCTTGATAACTCACAATATATTAAAAGAGCTTTAAAGAAAGTAATTTTTATTTATTACTATCATGTTGATATATTATATAATTAATATAATAAATCAGAATTAAATTATAAGTGAGATAAACATATATGAATCATATATCTAATTATAATTATAATATAATAAAACAATACAATCAATACCCTATATTAATTAATACAATGTAATGATGATGCTATTATAATATAATAATTATTACTATTTTAAAATCAGATTTGTGGTTTCATTCATGTAGTACAGTGCTATCAAACTCTACTAGAAATGAAATCTATTTAATCCAAACACAAAGGTTTCTGTGGAGTGCATAATGACCTAATTTTAAAATATAATATTATTTATATTTTACTGTATTTTTGTTTATTTAAAATTTCTTTATTAAATATTGATTATTATTTATTTATTGCATATCTTCCAATTGCATTTATCTGGTTCCAATTTCCCTTAAGAGTGATGCAAATATGAATCAACCTCTGTGTCCTTTGGTATAGGGACTTCTAATAAGGACCTTCTCAAGCAAGGCTGACTTACATCTTTTCTCCACTCATGGGATGTTGGAGTGGAGTCTCTAAATCAGGAGCTTACTCTGGTCTTCCTCCCAGCTTTCTATCCTCTATTTCAGTTGCCTCTCATAGAAGTTATCTCCCCCAAAAAGAAATGACCATGTAAGATGCACAAAGTGGGAAAGGAGAAGAAGGTTCTCAGAGGTATAAATTCATCAGGAAACTCCCAGAGTATAAATATCTTTAGCCATTAATATCAGAAACTCCACTATAATTTATAATCCTAGAGAGCTGCACAAGGCACTAAAGAGTTAAGTGATTTTCCAGGGTGACACAGACAATATCTGTCATTGGTGAAAGTGCTTTCTTTTTTTTCTTTTTTGTTTGTTTTTATTGGGCAATCAGGGTTGAGTGACTTGCCCAAAGTCACAGGTAGTGTCATATATCTGAGTTAGGATTTGAACTCAACTCCTCCTGATTCTAGGAGTGATCTATCCAGAGTGCCACCTAGCTACCCCCAAAAGTACTTTTTTGAAAACCTATATGCCATCTTGACTAATAGAATCACCCCAAAATAAAAGTCTTATTAAAATAAACAAACTATTAAATTTAAAATACCAGTAGTAATAGGGGAAATCTATTTTTTCATTAATCATTGATTTCCTTAATTCAATTGTTCAATTAAACATTTTTCACACAGAAACAACCTGTTGTGATGATTAGGAACTGATGTCTTAACCAAGTAAGAGTAGGGTACAAGACTTCTTTCCGCTCCTAGATAACACTCTCACCAGTCCCCAAACACTTATGAGTGCCACTATGTGGAAGTTACTGGGAATATACGGACAAAAATGAAATAGAACCTGCCTTCATGGAGCTTGCTTACTTTCTATTGGGAGAAAGAAATATACCCTTGTAAGGTATAGACTATTTACTGATCTGAATTGGTAGATAACTTCTCTTCATCCCAAATTATATATAATTATATACATACATATACAAGTACTCTCTATATATTTATAGCTATGAAAATATCCATCCATCCATCCATCTCTTTCTAGTCCATTCTATCTATCTAGCCTATTCTCTCTCTCTCTCTCTCTCTCTCTCTCTCTCTCTCTCTCT
>JAJPUD010000836.1:439772-482961 GCA_023553655.1 Myrmecobius fasciatus
AGAGACACACAGAAACAGAAATACAAAGAGAGACAGAGACAGAGAGACAGAGAGAGAAGGAGGGAGGGAGGAGATAGGAAGAGAGGGAAGAGAGAGACAGAAGAGAGACAGAGAGAGTGAGAGAGGAGAGAGGAGAGAGAGAGAGAAAGAGAGAGAGAGAAATAGAGAAAGAGACTGAGACAGAGACAGAGAGACAGAGAGAGACAGAGAGACAGAGACAGGGAGGGGAGAGAGGGAGGAAAGACAGAGATAGAGACAGAGATAAAGAGAGAGACAGGTAAAGATACAAAGAGACAGAGACAAGAAAGAGAGAAACAGAGAGACAGACAGAAAGAGAAGAAGGGAGGGAGAAGAGAAGGAGGGAGGAGAGAGGGAGGGAGAAGAGAGAGGAGAGAGAGAGACAGAGACACAGAGAGAGAGAGACAGAGAAACAGAAGAGAGTCAGAGAGAGACAGAGATACAGAGAGACAGAGACAGAAAGACAGGCAAAGTCACAGAGAGAGGGAGGGGGGAGAGAGGGAGGAAGAGAAAAAGGAAAGAAGAGACTGAAGGAGAGAGTAAGGTAGAGAGAAAGAAGGGGGAAAAGAGGGAGGAAGAGAGGGAGGGGGAAGCAGAGAGAGACAGAGACAGAAATAGAGAGAGAGAAAGAGAGGGAGAGAAGGAGAAAGAGAAAAAGGGAATGAGAGAACAAAGGAGAAAGGAAGGGAAAGAGAGAAAGGGAAAAAGAGGGAGGAAGAGAGGAAGAGAAAGAGGGAGAAGCAGGGAGAGACAGAGAGAGAGAGACAGAGAAAGAAAGGGAAGGAGGAAGAAAAAAAAGCAAAGGAGAGAACAAAGGAGAGAGGGAGGGAGGGAGAAGCAGAGAGAAAGAGAGAGAGTCAGAGACAGAGAGAGATAGAGAGACTGAAATAGACAAAAAGAGATAGAGACAGACAGAGACACACACACCCACACACACACATACACACAGACTTAGATTTCTGCTAAACTTCATGAGTTCAACCCTTCACTTCAAAATAACAACATGAAAAGGGACAGCCATTTAAACACTGAGTTATCTGTGACATCCAGCCAAGTTACACCAGCTGCACTGGCCTGGTTCCTACATCTGGGTTCCAAAGTGGGCAACAAAAGTCTTAATGAGCAGTATTTTAAGCATTCTGGATAGAAGTCATTTCTCCACCATGCTCCTCTTCTTTTCTGAAGTCCTAGGCGGCTTGGAACAATTCTGTTTGTTTGCCACAGTTCACTAAACACCCTAAAATGCCAACCATTAAGACCCAATAAAATATGCCCTTAGCTCAGCACAGAGTGAACATATGCCCCTCACTAGAGCCAATTCAGTAAGTAGAGTAGTGAGAATAAGAAATACATGGTATAATTAATAAAAACGTGAAAGCCCAAATGGAATCCTCATGGTTTTATTTTTCAACGTAATGGATGATATTCTCTACTCCCCAATATCATGCCAGAATACATTTTGTGTCTTCAGGAGACCCTTTGCATGTTTTCTTGTTTTTCTTTTATCTGACTTTAAACCATTAAGTGTGGCTGATTAATTATCTTCCCTGGTTTCTCTTGAGGGTTTCTTTATTTATCCATTTATTTATTTAGTAGTGGGGAAAAGAAAAAAAAAAGAACATTTCAAAAGAGCTTCACCATAGCCCTCTCTTTGGGAACAAATTAGAATTGCAAAAGTCAAAATTAGCTAGAGTAAAGTGAGAGGAGAGGAAGCCAGTACCTGGGTTCAAGTCCCATTTCTCATGCATACTAGCTGTGAAACCTTGGACAAGTCACTTAAGTACTCCAAGAAATGTTTTTAAAAATGAAGTTTCAGAGAAGGATCAAATATAAACCATTTTTTGACCTTTAAGCCTCTTTATAACTTGATTCCCTCTTATTATTCTATTTTCACACATTATTCTCCTTTTCACACTTTAATAACTATTTCATCATTCTGGGCTCCTTAATGTTCTAAATGCATAAAAATTCATCTTCCATTTTTGGGTGTTTACTAAAGTCAAGAATTTAGTCCTTCATCACTTCTTCCTCTTGGAATCCATGGTTTCTTTCAAGAGTAGACTCAAGGAAGACAAAGGCAAGACGGTAGCGAAAAGCGAGGAATTTGCCTGAGCATTTCCCTCAGAAACAACATTGAATCAAGCCTCTAAATGTATTCTGGAGTGATAGAACATACAAAAAAGACAGAGTGAAATAATTTTCCAGCTTAAGGTGGGGGAAAAAGGGAGCACAGTATAGAGCAGCTCAGGGAGACTCTTAGCCACACACAAATCAGAAACCTTTCAATACTGGTTCAGCAAGCTAGTGACCTAACAGTGTCAACTTGAGGTCTCCAACCCCAATACAGAATATATTTTCAGCCCTAGAAACCAGGGAACAATAGAAGCAACTAGGACAGTCTATCCCAGTGCAATGGGCAACCCACCAGACCCTGAAGTTTTAATACAGAGAGCCTGCAACCAGACCTCTGGTCCCCAGAAAAAGAAGCCTAGGACAGTATCCACTATGTTCCAGGAGCAGACATCAACTTTAAAAGCCATGAAATAGAGTAAAAATGATCCCCCCAAATCAGAAAAGAATACTCACCATAGAAAGCTGCTATAGTGCCAGGGAAGATCAAAACACAAACTCAGAAAAGAACAACAATATCAAAATGCCTACTTGTTAAGCTTCAAAAGATAATATTAATTTGTTTTAAACCCCCAATTTGGAAAAGCCCCCAAAAGATTTTAAAAATCAAATAAGAGAGATAGAAGACAAAGTGGAAAAAAGAAATTAAAGTTATATAAGAAATAGTCAACAGCTTGAAAAAGGAAGGACAAAAATTGATTGAAGAAAAAAAATTTCTCAAAAAAATATGATTGGCGAATGGGAAAAAAAACACTGAAAAAAACTTCCTACACAGTAGAAATTGAGGTACAAAAAGGTACAAAAACTGAAGAAAATAATTCCTTAAAAATTAAGATTGGGCATTTGGAAGCTCATGACTTTACGAGATAATGAGAATCAGTCACAAAGAATGAAAAAGTAGAAGAAAATGTAAAATACCTTATTAGGAAAACATCTTTCCTGGAAAAGAGATCCAGGAAAAATAATTTAAGAATTATAGGACTACCTGAAAGCTATGATTAAAAAAACATCTTTCAATTACTTATCTTTCAATAAGTAATCAAGGAAAATGGTTCTGATATCTGAGAACAAATGATATAATAGTCATTGAAAGAATCTATCAATTAACCTCCTGAAAGAGGTCCTAAAACGAAAATTCCAAGAAATATTTTGGCCAAATTCCAGAATTATCAAGTCATGGAGAAAATACTGCAAGCTGCCAAAGAGAAATAATTCAGATACCAAGAAGCCACAAGCAGGATCACACAGGACTTAGCAGTATCTACATTAAAAGTTTGAAGGATTTGAGATAAGATATTCTGGAAGGCAAAAGAGTTTGGATTACAACCCCAAATCAGCTACCCAGCAAAACTGAGCATCATCTTTCAGGGAAAAAGATGGATATTGAAATGAAATAAGAGACTTTCTTTTTTCTTAGTTTATTTATTGTTAATATACATTGTTTTATGAATTATATTGGGAGAGAAAAATCAGAGTTAAAAAGAAAAATCATGGAAAAGATTAAAAAAAAAGAATAAAAGAAGTGAACATTGCATGTATTGATTTACATTAAGTATCCTTAGTTCTTTCTCTGGTTGCAGATGGCATTTTCTGTCCACAGTTTATTGGGATTGCTTTGGATCACTGAACTATGGAGAAGAACCGAGCCTTTCATACTTCATAACTTGCTATTATTGTGTACAATGTATTTCTAATTCTGCTTGTTTTGTTAAGCATTAATTCATGTAAATATTTCCAGGCCTTTCTATAATAAGCTTGTTTATAATTTTTTATTGAACAATAACATTACATTTACCTTCATATACTCTAACTTGTTCAGCCATTCCCTAATTGATGGGCATCTACTCATTTTCCAATTCTTTGATATTTTTTTTTTAAAAAGCTGCTACAAACATTTTTGAGCATCTGGGTTCTTTTCCACCCTTTATGATTTCCTTGGGATATAGACCCAGTAACGGCACTGCTGTCTCAAAGAATATACACAGTTGTATAGCTCTTTGGGCATAGGTCTAAATTGCTTTTCAGAATGCTTGGATCAGTTTACAGCTCCACCAACAATGCATTAATGTCTCAGTTTTCCCAGATCCCCTCCAACATTTATCATTATCTTTTCCTGTCATCTTACCTAATTTGAGAGGTGTGACCTCAGAGTTGTTTTAATTTGCATTTCTCTAATCAATAGCAATTCAGAGCATTTTTTCATGTAATTATAAATGGCTTCAATTTCATCGTCTGAAAGAAATGAGACTCAAAATTTGTTGATGAAAACAACACAGCTAGACAGAAAATTTGATCTTAAAATATGACTCAAAAGAAGAATAATAAATAGGAAAGAAAAAAAATTAACTATTATTCAATAATGTTAAACTGTTTATATGCCTACACAAGAAGATGATAACTTGTAACTCTTGAAGACCATATCTCTATTAGGGCAGTTAGAAGGAGTATACATAGACAGATGGTATGGTTTGATGTGATCATATACAAATAAAAAATAAGAGGTAAAAAAAGCATTGTGCTGGAAGAAGAGGAAAGGGGGAGACAAAATACAATAAATTACATCATATAAAGAGGTATAAAAGACATCTTACAGTAAAGAGAAAGAAGAAAGAAGGTGAATATGTTCTGAACTTATTCTCATTGGATTTGAATCAAAGGGGAATACAAACACACTCATTGGGTTTAAAAGTTTATGTTATCTTGTATGGAAGTAGGAGAGAGAAAGGGAAAGAGGAAGATAGTGCTGATAGAAGGGAGAGCAGAAAGAAGGTTGGAGATAGTAGGGGAAAGAAGAAAGAAAGGAGGGGATGTTCATTAAAGGGAGGACAGATTTAGAGAAGTTGTGGTTAGAAGCAAAACACTAGTCAGGGGGAAAGGGGAAGGGAGAGAGAAAAATATAAACAGGGATAAAAATAGGATGGAAGGAAATACACAGTTAGTAATTATAACTATGAATGTAAATGGAATGGACTCTCCCATAAAATGAAAGCAGATTGCAGAGTGGAATAAAAACTAGAATCCTTCAGCATATTGTAGACAAGGAACATATTTGAAGCAGAGAGTTACATGCAGAATTAAGCTAAAAGGCTAGAATAGAATATATTATGCTTCAGACGAAATTTTAAAAAAGTAGGCTTAGCGATTCAGATCTCAAAGGAAAAACAAGATATAGATTTAATTAAGAGAGATAAGAAAGTAGACTACATCTTGTTAAAAGGTACCATAGACCACAACTTTTTAAACTTTTACACATCTCAACCCTTTTTACTTAAAATTTTTTTTGTATTACCCCTGGTTTATAAGCACATAAAACAAGTATGCAAATCAAACATTTGCTAATAATAAATCATAATTTCACAATCTCCACAATCAATTATGACCAATATATGGTTGTGAATCATAATGTAAGAGGCTGAGTCAAACAATGAAGTAATATGAATATAAAACATATATACAGCAAATGCTATACCATCCAAATTCTTAGAAGAAAAATTAAGTGAATTATAGGAAGAAATAGAGAGCAAAATTTTACTCAAATGAGACCTTAACTTTCCTCCTCAGAACTTCATAAATCTAACCACAGCACAAATAAGAAAGAAATTTAAAAGGTAAATGGAATTTAAGAAAAGTTAGATATGATAGACCTCTGGAAAAAATTGAATGGAAATAAAAAGGAATATATCTTTATCTCTGTGGTATATGGCACTTACACAAAAATTGAGCATATATTAGAGCATGAAAACCTTACAATCCATTACAGAAAGACAGAAATATTAAATGCTTTCCTTTCCAATGATGTAATAAAATTACATGTAATAAAGGGCTGTGAAAAGATTAAAAATTGATTGAAATTAAAATAGGAAAAAAGTCATCAAAAACTAAATAATTTAATCCTAAAGACTGAGTAGTTCAAAGAACAAATCATAGAAACAATCAATAACATCATTAAAGATAATGAAAATATTGAGACAAAATACCAAGACTTATGGGAATCAGAAAAGGCAGTTCTTAGGAGAAATTTTATATCTTTAAATACCTACATGAATCAAGTAGAGAAAGAATAGATCAATGATTTGGACATACAACTTAAAAAGTTAGAAAAAGAATAAATTAAAAATCCCCAATCAAATATCAAATTAGACATTCTAAAAATCAAAGGAGAGATTAATAAAATGGAAAGTGAGGAAGCAATTGAACTGGCAAATAAAACTTTTAATGAAAACAAACAAACAGACAAAAATCAGGAAAAGCCTTATTTCCCTAATGAATATTGATGCAAAAATTTTAAATAAAATATTGGCAAAGAGATCACAACAATTTATTATCAGGCTAATATACTGTGACTAGGTGGGATTTATACCAGGAATGAAGGACTGGTTCAATATTAGGAAAACTATCAACACATTGACAATATCAATAGCAAAACTAACAAATCACATGACTATCTCAATAGAAGCAGAAAAATAACTTTTGACAAAATACAGAAGCTATTTCTATGAAAGACTCTAAAGAGCAAAGGAATAAATTTGAGTTTTCCTTAAAATGATATTTAAAAACATCAGTAAGCATGATATAATGGGGATATTATGATTAGCATGATTAATGGCAATAAGGTAGAAGCTTTCCTTATAAGATCAGGGGTGAAACAAGTATGCTCATTATCACCACTATTGTGATGTACAATTTTGCACTAGAAATAGCATTAAGAGAAGAAAAAAAAATTGAGGGAATTAGAATAGGCAATGTGGAAACAAAATTGTTACTCTTTGCAGATGATATGATGGTATACTTAAAGGATCCTAAAGAATCAATTTTAAAACTACTTGAAATAATTAACAACTTGAGCAGAGTTCCATTATATAAAATAAGCTCACATAAATCAGCATTTCTGTATGTTAGCAACAAAGCTCAACAGCAAGAAATTGAAAAGAATAATTCCATTTAAAACAATTGCAGACCACATAAAATTCTGGGGATACTACCTGTCAAAATTAATCCAGGGAGTTTATGAACACAATTACAAAACACATTTCACACAAAGAAAATAGATCTAAACTATTGGGAAAATATCTATTGCTCATTCGTAGGCTGAACTAATACAATAAAAATACATTAAAATGTATAATCCACTTTAAAAATAAGGCTTTTCTCCAGAGCCTGCATGGTATGTAGGACAGGGGGTGCAATATCACCAAACTTTTGAGCAGGAAGATTTTGATCTATTGTTCCCTCATGTTACAGATGAGGAAACTGAAGCTCAGAATGACTTGTTTGAAGGTACATGGGATCAGGTAAAACTTTTCCAGATGGAAGATTTGACTGTTAAAAATAAAACACTAGAGCAATTAGAAAAAGAATTACTTTCTCATGTCTTGGAGAGGTCAAAGCAAGCCTATAGGTACTCACAATGAAACGGTATCACTAGAAAATTTAGAAAGAGATTTCAAAATTCAAAGAATGCCATTCTATTTTGGATATTAATACTTTGTTTACAGAAACAAATACTGTCATAAGAAATTAGAGAATATAAGAAAAGATATAAACTTCAAGAAAAGACAGCTTAAGCTCAAACGAAAGAGACAGAAAAAAGAATGAGAATGAGAACAAGAAAAAGAATTTGAAAAAGAGAAACAGTTAATTGTTAAACCAGCTAGAATGATATAAAACAACTAAGCAACAGTCATCTTGTCAAGATATGTATACATATTTATTTATATATATATGAGTGTGTACATACTTGTCTCTATTCCATATTCTTTGGACTTAGGAGAGCATGATCGGGAGGGTTAATTTGATGTAATACTTTATACTGTTTAGAATTCTAACATGCTTTTCATTCATTAAATCACCATGTTTTCATTCTAATCATTTAGGATGCTGTGTTTTTCAATGGTTGTCAAAATGTGAATATATTTTAATGCAACATGATATTTAACTTTTTTCAACTTAGTTTTTCTTACACTTTTAAAAACCAACTGGATTTTTGCCTTAATACATTTAATGATGAATGGTTTTATTTCATTCTTTTGAAATACCTACTTTGTGCAATACCCTTAAGGTTGAAAGAATAGTCAAGGTCCTGTTAGGGAACATTAACAAAATTTTAAATTAGTTTCTTGTTTATTGAAATGCTTTGCATTTATTTTTTGGAGCCATATAATGACAACTTTTAATTCTCTGCCCCATGATTAAATCAAGAGGGCCTCTTCCATTGCTTTTGTTAAGAAATAACTCTAATGATGTTACCATGCCAACTGCTTAACAATACATGCCATTGACAGGAAGTGCCTTCTATAAAGCCTACATGAATGTGTAGGAAATGTTTTATGGGAAAATTTGACACAAGAAATAATGGCATAGATTATGACATCTTTGACATAGGAAAATGAGCAAATGAGAAAATTGTCTTTATAAGTTGGAGACCACATAGTTTTTCTTTTCCCACCATTTTCAGACCATATATCTTTAATGACATTAGCATCTTATTATTAGCTTAAAAATGAACTACATTTTAAACTCACTCTATCACCACTGACCCTTCTTTAGTTGAACATTTAAGATATTAAACAACAATTTTCAAGCACTGAAATGGTAATCAAATAGATAGAGATACCTAACTCCTTTCTTGACTTGCCAGGGTGGTCTCTAGCTCTAATTTCTTGTGTTTCATTAGTGATTACCTTATCATTCCATGTTTTTCTTCATCTATAAAATGAAAATGATGTGTTGTTTACCCCTTTTATAGTAATATTAATAAACTGGAGAAAGTTGGTAAAGAACATACTTTGAGTTCTTTTAAGAAAAACACACACCATTGTGAAACAGCCTTTTTCAGAAAATTTTGAATAGATGCGGGAAGATATTATGCAGGGGATATTGTAGTTTCACTCTCTAAAATCCACAGCATGCTACTCCCTCTTTTAATTTTAAGGGGGTATTTGACAGTTGTCTAAACCCTATTGTATAAGGAATGAACCACAATATAGGAGGGTTTATTATTAGAATATATATGTTTTCTAATTCACATTACAATTTGCAGATCCCTTTCTATTAAGCTAGATTCTACTTCTGATCACATATCAGGTTAATACAGAAAGATTGGGAAATATTTAATTTTGCAAGAATATGAAACAAAATAATTCCATTATTATATTTTTATCATTTTTTTCTTCTTTTCAAATGAATTAGTCAATCATAATAGTACATACCTACTGGACTTTGATTTTAGCTTTATGAATCTTCTTTTATGTGGTTAAATGTTGAGATCTATACATTGAAACTGCCTTGATAGGATCTGGATAAATTAAAGTTTCAAAGGAACAACATCACAAAAAGCTTACATATAAATAACCAACAATTTTTAGATCAGGTTGTTAATAAAAAATATAGTTATTTGGTAATTGAAACATGGCTTACTGGTATAGCTTTTTAAAAATTTCATATAGTCTCAAAGTATATATAAGAATATAAATGCATAAGAGACTGAAAGTTATTCACAAAAATTCATTTGATACTGTATGAGCACAAAACCAAGAGGGAAGCAATGACTTGATCCTTAGAATCTTTCCACATTTTACTTTAAAAAGAAATAAAAATTGCATATATTTTGAAACTACATTATGTATGTATTGAGGATTATTTTGCTTTAACTTGTGAAATTTTTAAAGTTACTGACTTTGTAGCAGGTCTTATATACTTTAGGCATTTATTAAATGTCATTCAAGCTGTGCAGGTACTGAGAAGTTTTTTAAAAATAAATGTTGTCAAAGTCATTCCAAGTATACTGTATGTTTAATAAAGAATGGCTTATGATGGAAGAAAAACAAGGCTGGAAAAAATAAAGCCCCCCAAAGCTATATAGTTATCAAGCATCTGATTCCAGAAGATGACAATTCAAAAGAATTACCTTTAACTTTTAGGGGTTTAAAATCAGAAAGAGCCAGGTGATATAGGGGAAAGAAGAAGGGGCAGTATAGTACAGGGGAATGAATGCACAGTGAGGATGAAGGGGAGTTATAATTCTTAACTTCAAAATTATAATATACATATTTTACATGTAATTCTTGCCTTTCTCACGAGAATGTAAGATCATTTTTTTAAGTATTTGTATCCCCATTGCCTAGCATAGAGCCTGGCACATAGTAGATTGTTAATGAATATTTGTTGACTGATTGACTAAATCAATCCTTAAATTCTCTAGTTCCCATTTTAGTATAATTCCATTGACTTAAAAAAAAAACTAAAAACAAGGGAAGCTGATACATAAACAGCTGTGCTGAGGAATCTGATTAAATATATAAAGAATGCAGGGCTTTGAAATGCAATAATCAGGAGATAGTTTTGCCAAGAGATGGGAGGGGAAATCCCCATTTCATAACTATATGCCTGGAAAAGGTGTTGTGGAATGAGGGAGATTTCAGATAGCATTTCAAGGAGGGGAGGGAAAAGACTCTTAGTAACTTTGGAGAGGGACTATATTTCAGTTGTGAGGAGTGCCTTTTCAAAAGGCATGATATGTTTTTCTAGAGCTTAGTACATAGGAGATAAGTAGGAAAAGAAAACTGTTTGATGGAAGAGATGGGTAAGTGAGACAAAAATTCACAAATGACTTTTCCTAATTGGAAAAAAAAATGAACACTAAGAGGGTCAGGAGTTTGAATGTTGAATCAAAGGATGATTGGGGGTGCTAGATAAAGGCAAAGATAAACTAAATACATCCAACATGTAAGCAACCATCTTTCTTCCCAAGTCCTTCCACTTTGGTAACTACCCTAACATTGTCTAGAGTAGAAAGAGTCAAAAGTTGACCTAGTTTGTCCTCTCAAAAAAAAAATCAATCTGGAAAGGGAAGACCCTCGGTGTTTCTGTCTAGAACAGAAACAATTGCTATTCATATTCACTCTGAACCATCAAAATCCAAACAATGAGAAAATGAGGTTTGGGATGGGGGTATAATTGGCCCCCAAGAGCTTTGTATTTTGCCCCTGACTGATGATTTTGTACAGCCATGTTTCATCTAAATCCAGTTCACTTGCAGGTTAAAACATCCTCCTCCTAATGTCACTGGTCCTCTTGCAGAAAAAATGATGTACAGCAGTAACAGCAATCTAGGGAGGGACCTCTATCTTTCTGGTCATCTAGATCAGTGATCTTTGAGTCATCCTTGTTTCATCTCTTACCCCATTTACAGCCATCAAGATTTTAATTTCTAATTCCACAGTACCTTGTATCCCTTCTCCCTCACACATATACCTGCTACACTAATTCAAATCCTTAACCTTTCAGTACCTCTCGTCTGGGCGCTCGTGCTGGTCTCCAATTCATCCTCCATAAGACTAATCAATTGATATTCCTAAAGAATAGGTTTGAAGACCATGACACTTCCCAACTCAAGAAGCTCAAAGACTCCCTATTACAGTAAAATACAGATGTTTGTGCAGCATTTAAAGTATTTCTTGGTTTTTTCCTGAGGTATTCTTTCCCAGGTTATTGCAGATTCCTTTCTTTTTACATTCCCCTATGTTATAATCAAGCTCTCCTATTTCCCATCCCTAGATATAATATTGTGTCTTGTTTCAGTGCTTTACCCCTCATAGCTGAACATCTCCATCTCTTAGAATTCCAGCCTTTGATCTGTGACTTAGTTCAAGTATAACTTTCTACAAGAGGCTTTTCCTGAATCCCCCAGTTTCTGCTTTTCTATCCCTCACCAAAATTACGTTGCATGTAATTTGTATTACTCTATCTCAGTTCATATTGTTTTTAATAAGTCAATTAGCTTATATCAAGCACCTGCTGTGTGCCAGATATGGTGTTAAATGTGGTTAATAAAGCAAAAGATAGTCCTTATCCTCAAGGAGCTTACAATCTAATGGGGAAAACAACTTGAAAATAATTATGCCTAAATCAGCTAAAGAGAAAATAGATGTTGAACAGAATTTAAATTTCTTTGAAGGTTTTATTTTCTCTTTTGTATTCCTACCATTTAGCACAATGTCTGACAGTTGGTGGTAATAATCATCACAAACATTCACAAAGTACTTACTATGTTCCAGGTAGTGTGCTAAGTTCTTTATGATTATTATCTCATTTAATTCTCATAAAAACCCCAGGAGTGCTATTGTTATTCTCATTTTACAAATGAAAAAACAAAAGAAAATGGCATAATTGAATTGTTTAGGATCATACAACCCAAGTGTATGAGGTTCGATTTAAATTCAGATCTTAATGAATTCATCCAGGTAGCAAGTAAAAATTTAATCAATGCTTATTCATCAAAGGAGCAAAATTACAAATATAGAGAATGTAACCTTTAAATATTTCCTCTGTGGAAAATGTTTATTTTGGGAAAGAAGGTGAGGAAAACTTGTAATGACATGGGATGAAAATTCAAAGCTCATGGAGACAGAAGTAAGGAAATCATCACTTCTTTCTCTGACTCTAGAAGGCTTTCTAGAAAAAAAGTAAGATCAGCATTATTGTCCTGCATGAATGCTGTGGCCCAGGCAAATTCTTATTTTAGCAGTTTCTTATATCTGACACCCTTCCCTCTTTGTATCTATTTTGGATCAACTTTTATATATGTTTATCCATGTACACACTGTTTCCTTTGGCTAGACTTAGTTTCTTGAGAGAAAGGGTCCTTTTTTCTTTGCACACAGTAGTTGCTTTAAAAAAATTCTTGCCGATAGAATGATTGAAAATTGATTTCAAAAGCATTTCCTCAGAACAGGGACATCAAACAAGTAACAACTATATCATTGATTCAAGGTAATTAAGCATCACTGAACTAATTCACCAAGTCAAAAATATTAAGCAGCTTGTTTTTCCTCTTCCCCACCACTGACCTCAACCTCCCACTATTAGATGGCAAGTGATTGTATTTTCTCAAAATCTTTGTAGCTTTATCTTTTTGCACTATTTCTTGCCTCTGTGGAACAGACATCATCTTTTAAAATAATAAACATAATCTTTGGGTTTGGAGGTGCCTTTAAAAAAATAACATCCCAGGAAGCTAAATACTCTGTTCTGGGAAAATGGGTGATTACAGAAAGTTCACAAATGGCTTATATGTGTTACTATTTTCTCAGTAAATGATAAAATCCCCAGTTCTCTGAAGATAGTGAGCTCGTGAGGGGAAAATAACCTCAAAGATGGGTTGCTGTTTTTTAAACTAATATAAATTTATTTTTACTTGTTGCATAATACATAAATACTAAATATAAGCCTCTTATAACTATGCTATTCCTTTTAAGTTATTCTACTTTCCCCACCCCCTCTGTAAATATCTCTCTCCTCTGTAGGTATCTGGAATTTTAGATGCACTTAGCTTTTGTTTGATTACCTGGTTGTAGCTTTTAGAAGCATTCCACTGAGGTTTATTAAAGCTGACTACAAAACAACACCTCTTTACTTAAAAGGTTTCTTTTCATATTCCTTCCCCTAAATGATTCAGAGCTGAAATGGAAAGTTCAGAGAAAGGAATGCCTACCATTTATCTCACTAGAAGGAGATTTAGCCTAGAGGTTATAGGCCATTTAATTCAACACCTTTTTTTTTTTTTAAACAAATGAGGAAATTAGGACCCAGAAAGAATAAGCAAATTATTATAAGCTCACAGTGTCATAATTTTATAGCTAGAAGGGATCTTAGATAAAGACCTACTTTAGAAATGTGTAAGAGCATAGATTTGTCTCATTGGATTATATGTTTAGAGCTGGGATGTATCTTAGAAATAGCTCTTCTTGGAAGTTTCTAGGGATAATAATTTAACAGTGGAAAGATGCTTAGAAAACATTTACTCTTCCCTCACTTAAAGATTAGAAAATGAAGGCATAAAAAAAGTTAAATAATTTGCCAAGGTCAAAGAGGTAATTTGTGATAAATTCAGAATTTGTTCTCAAGTCCTTGGGTTCTAAATCCAATACTTTTTTCCATGCTTCTGTCATAGAACATGAGTTTGGAGTTGGGATTCTCTAACCTTTTGTTGGTGATTCTTTCCTAAAGCTTGAGAAGTATGACAGGATTATAAGGTGAGTTTTGGTAATGGATATGACTGGTGTTTTTTTGGGGAGTGGGTGGGTAAGGAAGGAGAGACTGAAGTCCATAACTTCTTAAGAATTGGTAACTTCTTTATAACTGGAATGTACTATTCCTCTTTAGGGATATAGCTTCTTCTCACTTTTAATTTTTCAGTTAAAAGAATGTCTTCCAATGAGAACCTGAAATAACATACTTTAATAAGGAAGCATTAATCTTGCTGTCTAAATAAAAGAGGGCAGATATAATTTAAAACACCCAGCTATATACAGTCCAGAGAGTGTACAGACAGTAGACCTGACTATTCAACTCTATTTCCCTTTTATATGGACAGAAATCTCAAAAAAAGATGGGACTTTCTGTTGTTTGTTCAGTCATTTCAATCATATTCTTCATAACCCAGTTGGGGATTTTTTTTTTTTTTGGCAAAGATGCCAAAGTGGTTTGCCATTTCTTTCTCTATTTCATTTTACAAATTAGGAACTGAGGCAATAGGATTATATGGCTTGCCCAGGGTCACATTGTTAGTGTCTAAGACTAGATTTGAGCTTAGGGCTGGACACTTTATCCACTGAACCACCTAACTGCCCCTTCTATCTCCCTTCCTTCTCCTAAGTAGGATCAGGATAATAGAGCACTATACTCAACTTTTTTTATATGGTCTACATAGGCAATTCCTCTGCAATTTCAAGACTTAGTTACTAGGACTTTGAGAGATTAATTGATTTATGTAGTAGCCAATATGGGACAGAGACAAGGTTTGGACCCAATTCTTTCCAATGAGATCTCTCTTCCCACTGCTAGCACTTAGCACATAGTCATAAATAATAAATGTTTATTGATTGATACTATATGCTAGACTTCCTGACCTTGAGACTGACTCTCTTTCCAATGCCAGTTGACTTTGACTCTGATGTCAAAGCAACTGGTTTAAATCCCATCTCCAGCACTTAATACTTATATGACCTTGAGAGTTCTCTAGATCATTGAGAAGTTAAAGATTGTTGTTCATCCTTCACTCTCAAAAAGGACCAATGACATTATGAAGGTGATTGAATTTAAGTCATCAGATTCATCAAGTCTAGTGACAAAACAAAAATCAATATGACTGGCAATGACCCCAAGAAGTTAACTGATTTGCCCAAAGGAACACAGACAGTTTGTATTAAAAGTGAGACTTGAACCATGGTTTTCCCTGCCTTTAAGACCAGCTTCCACCCACTATGGCATAATATGTGTCCCCAAAGTCTTAGTGTAGCTCTAAGCTTTAGCAGACTCAAACTTTCAAAAATATAAAGCTCTGGTAGTAGGTACAAAGATTTAGTACATTAATCCCCAAGCCCAAGTTTGTTTGTTTGTTTTTTTTATTCTGATTCCCCCTTTCTTTCCACTCTTGCATAATAGACTTTTACAGAATTCAGAATTCATATTCTATTGCTGTTTTAATGACAATGCAAAACTCATAAATTGGTAATTCCTCAGATGGAAATATAGCCTAATTTAGCAGAAGGCAAATTATTTAATAAATCTAAGCTAATTAAGGAAACAAATTATTCATGGTCCTGCCCTGCCAAAAAATCTACATGGTGATTTGTTTAAAGACTGCTGTCCCCTTATGAACAACTCTGAAAAGTAGTTCATTTGGAAACAATTTGGTTCAATTAGCTGTATTTATCTTCCCTATTCTCTTTTTAACTTAGAGTACTTTCTGAAAAGATAAGATTTCCACTTCTTTAAAATACATCTAATAGGGATTCTTTTTAACCCCTGAAGTGTCCTCAAAGATTCAATGGCTGAGATATATGTTTTCAGGTTTACAAACAAGGCACATGTGCCTTGTGCCAATTAATGCTCACTGCAAGGCCATAGGATTATTAACTTAATTTTACAGCTGAGGAAACTAATCTGTTATGTGCCCCAGGGGGATGTTAGCTGAGGTCTTCTGGCCCCTTCTACATTTCACATTTCTTTTGATGTAACAAAGAGATTTTTTTCATTGAAAAGTCAACAAACAAAAATTAGATCTCCAAGTTAGCTGATTATAAAAATTCCAAGTAAATTTACTCTTCGAATGTTAAATATAAAGACTCAACCATCATATATATTGTGATTTTTTTCCTTGAGTATTATCATTTCTCTTTCACTGTTTGCTATTACTTCAAGGGGACTTACTTAAGTCCAACTAACTAACCCCTCTTCAATTCCTCTTTAAGGCACAGTTCAATTCCACCCCCGCTTTGATCCTTTTCCTCACTAGTCTTGGTCTATTCACTGATTTCTGCCTTTGATGAATTCTAATAGTACTTACTTATTTTCTGTACCATTTAAATGTCCCTAAGTCTCAGTACTATTTTGGTGGGTACAGTATATAGGAAAATGGTGCAGTAGTAAGAACATTGACTTTGGTGTTAAAGCAACTAGTTCAAATTCTACCTCCTTAACATTTATGTGACCTTGAGAAGGTCATTCAATTCCATTGGTCCTCAGTTTTATCAGATAAAATGAAAGGATAGAATTAGATTGCCTCTAAAATCCTTTATAAATCTTGATCTATGATCCTACATGTGTCTGTATTTGTACACATGTGTATACATACACAAGTATACATGTACATATATGACTACACACATATATAGATACATAAGTAGACACTAATATGTGTGTTTATGATATAGACACATGGATCCTTGAGGATAGAGACAATCAACTAGATTTTTTTCTTTTATCTCTCAAAATGTCATCGTGAAAGTTGCAGTATGTAAGGCTCTATTTGGTTGGTTACACATCTCTGACACTTATCAGAAAGAAGAATTTATTAAATATCCCTGAAGTGCCAGGCAGCTAAGTGGTATAATGGACAGACTGCCAGGACTGGAGTCAGGAAAACTTATTTTTTTGAGTTCAAATCTGGCCTCAGACACTTACTAAATGTGTGACCCTGGGCAAGTCACTTAACCCTATTTGCCTCAATTTCCTCATCTATAAAATGAGTGAGAGAAGGAAATGGCAAACCATTCCAGGATCTTTGCTAAAAGAACCCAAATTGATTTATAAAAAAATCAGATTTAACTGAAACAACTATACAACAGCAATGACATGTGTCAGGCAGTGTGCTAGGTGCTGGGGATAAAAATACTACCACATTGAATTATGTAGGATGCTCCAAAAGATTTAATGCAGTTTTAAGTGATTAAAGATTAATTTCAGAACACCTTATGTAGGAGGCAGCCCTGAACCTTCTAGACTTCAGTTTCCACATCTATAAAATGAAAGATTTGACTTGGATTGAGTGATATATCTTTCAACTATACATGATCTTATGATCCTAGTCTCTGATATTATTTGTTATTATTTTATGGGTGGAGTGCAGTGAATGGAGCATTGATTCTGGAGCCAATAAGATCCAGTTTCAAATCCCTCCTCTGGCACTTAGTCGCTGTGTGGCTCCTTCCAAATTATTCAACCTCTCTGGACCTTAAGTAATTAATTCCCTATTACTTTAAGCCATAGATGGGTTGCTACTTATTCTTTATCTGACCCTATGGAAATTATATAGCCTATTTAGGCTTAAGGTTCTCCATCTATAAAAATGAAGTTGTAGGACCAGACTGGAAAGGTCCCTTTCACTTCTCAATTTTAGAACTCTGAATTTTCAGTCTTTGAAAGTGAAGACAATTTTCATTATACTGTTTCCTCAGGTAACTGTGTCACAGATTTTTTTAAGACCCATGCAATTTATATTATCACTTAGATTGTCAACTCTTTGAGGCTAAGAATTATGCAGTATTTTTTTTTTTCTGTTTCTATCAAGGAGTAAAAAGCTAAGGATTTGTAGGGTGAACAAAGAACCATAGGATTTTGAGGTTGGAAGGGACTTTGAGAATGATCTAATGAAATACTTTTCAAGATAATTGAGATGTCCAAGGAAATTTGAAATTTGGATCTTTTGGCACCCAATCAGAAAATGGCATATTTAATTTTAGTATAGAATTTCATAAATTATATAACTGGATTCAATCCATTAGTAAGCATTCATTTTTGACCATGTACCAGGAACTGTGCTAGTTCCTGAGGAAACAATCACCAAAGTCCCTGCCCTCAAAAAGGTTATATTTAATCTAATAAAATTACAGATATACAAATAAGTATAAAATTCATACAAGGAGTAAGTACAAAACAATTTTAAGGAGTTCAGTAGTCTGTGCCATTTTTTATTTCTGTGACTTTGCCTTTCTGTACTTTGATTTTCTCATCTGCAAAATGAGAATGTTGTAGTAATAACAAGATTATGTGATGGATTAATTTAGATCTTAATAGCAATAGTCATGCAAGACAATAGACTTCAGATGGAAAATGCTGCCCATGTAGACTATCTCTATGGAGACTGAATATAAACTGAAATCTATTATTTTCACATTTTTTTGGTGTTTGCTATTTCTTTCTCATGCTTTTCCCCTTTTGTTCTGATTTTTCTTTCACAACATGACTAATATGGAAATATGTTTAAAATAATTTGTACATATATAACTTGTATTAGATTGCTTGCCATTTTGGGGAGGGGGAAGGGAAAGGAGGAAGGGAGAGAAAAAATTTGAAATTCAAAATCTTACAAAAATGAATGTTGAAATTATCTTTACATGTAATTGGAAAAATAAAATACTATTAAGTAAAAAAGAAACTGAGTGTTAGATTAGATGGCTTTGGAAGTTGCTGATATTACAACAATTTGTGTCTACCTAGAATTGTCGATTTAAAGGTGGAAGAGATCTCAGCCACACATAATCTGGTTCCTTTGTTTAGTTGTATTTTAAAATATTTTAAGTTTATTTAATCATTATTCCACAGGACTTTAATAAAAGCTACTCATGTTAGCTGAGAACTTTCAGGCATCTTTGGATAAATTGGAATTATTTCTTCTGACCAGACTTTGTATGAGGGGCACACCATATGACCACCAAGTTTTTATCCTTTCCTTCATATCAAGAAATAAAATAGAGTTGACAAAGTTATGTGTTAATTAATTCAACTTCCATCTGAGACTATCAAGGTTTATATAGTGACAATGCTGAAAGGATGAGATGTCTCACCATTTATTCATTGACTTGGGAAAAAGTTAAAGTACGTCAAGTAAGTAATGGAACTCATTGAGAATTGTCTATGACTATTTCCAACCTTGGGAATAATATTTCTGTCCTCTCTTTCCTTTTAAAAACACCTATAAAATTCCTTTCTTTTCTTGCCTCAGAGAATAAAAAATAATTTGTTCCAATTCGGTTCCTTGAATGAGGAAATAAATTCTGTATCTGACTTATCTATAACCTTTTAGATTGAGATAAATATCTAGCTTTGAAGTGCCTATGTTACATTGCCAATCAATTCCACCACAAGTTACAGTTCTACTGAGCTCCTCCAAAGAGGATAAAATACAATGAATAGTACTATGTAATCCTTAATCTCAAAAGAGCCTTAAAAATTTCTTTTTAATAGCATTCCTCAATCAATTTTCTTCTGGAGAAACAATTGTGTTTGGTGTAAGTGCAACCAAAAAGACAGAAAAGGTATTTTTGGTTTTGCAATATTTTAATTTTGGTAGGGGCAAGCTTGAAGGGAACAGAACAATATTGTAGAAATTTTAGGACAGATAAACTTTAAGTTCCTTAAAGTTAGATACTATTTCTTTTATTCTTCTATTCTCAGTCCTTGGAGGAGGCAAACTGGACTAGTAGAAAGACACATGTAACTTGTTTAAGTCTGGGAATTTTCATCCTATTCCCAAAATCTAAAGGAGGCCATTTAGATCTGATCTTGGAATCAGGAAAAATTCCAAAGTTAAAGTAGTGCTCCTGATATACTGTGTAACTATGGTCAATTGTCTACTCTAGACAATATAATAAGGTGATTTTATAGAGAAGTTAGAGGAGGGATTTTTGTAAGTATGTAATGAAAAATATAAGGGGATGTCATGAAGGCTTTCCTTCTGTTGTATCTTATTCACTATGGGGTCATAGAACAGCAATGACCTCTTAGGAGGGCATAGTATTGCATAGTCCATATGGGGCACAACATTGTGAGGCTTACACTATGTGTAAGAAGAATGAGTTCCCTCCTCACCAAGGTATTTCAAGGTGTTAATGTATTTTCCTTAATTAGAGGTTCTTTGTTTAAGGTCCATTCACTTAATTTTGTCTGTAACTATTTCAATATAATTGGTTTTCTTTGTGATCCTATGTGTTTTATTTTATGCATATAAAAACCTTATTTTGAGAAGGGGTACATAGAAATCAAACTGCCAAAAGTGGTCCATGACATTTAAAAGATAAGACATCAAAAACTCTTCCTTAGAACAATAACCTTGGAGAAACTTTGGCTGTAACTAGTAGTGCTCACCCCACAAAGTGACATTAAAGACCCTCAAAGGAATAAGTGTGGTTAAAAAAAGTCACATTGTGAAGTGGCCAAAAGAAACTGATTTTTGTTGTTATTGCAGGGGAATAAAGATTGAATTTTAGAAATATAAGTCCCCGCCATATGGGTAGCATATATTACATAAACAGCCCCCACACTTGGATTTCTATGAAAGATGATGGTTATCAGGTAAGGTGAAAACAGAAAGAAAACTATAGACCAATTTCCCTAATGAATATTGAAGCAAAAATCTAAAATAAGATATTAGCAATGAGATTACAGAAAGTCATCCCCAGGATAGTACATTATGACCAAGTAGGATTTATACCAGGAATGCAGGGCTGGTTCAATATTAGGAAAACTATCAGCATAACCAACTATGTTAATAACCAAACGAACAAAAATCATATGATTATCTCAATAGATGCAGAAAAAGCATTTGATAAAATCCAATACCCTTTCCTATTAAAAACACTAGAGAGTATAGGAATAAATGGGCTTTTCCTTAAAATGATCAGTAGCATCTATTTAAAACTATCAGCAAGCATCATATGTAATGGAGTCAAACTAGAACCATTCCCAATAAGATCAGGATGAAACAAGGCTGCCCACTATCACCATTACTATTTAATATTGTATTAGAAAAGTTAGTTTTGGCAGTAAGAGAAGAAAAAAGAGATTAAGGAAATTAGAGTAGGTAATGAGGAAACCAAATTATCACTCTTTGCAGATGACATGATGGTACACTTAGAGAACCCTAGAGACTCAACTAAAAAACTACTAGAAACAATTCACAACTTTAGCAAAGTTGCAGGATACAAAATGAATCCACATAAATCAGCAGCATTTATATATATATATATATATATATATATATATATTACAAACAAAGTTCATCAGCAAGAGATACAAAAAGAAATTCCATTCAAAATAATTGTTGATAGTATACAATATTTGGGAATCTATCTGCCAAGGGAAAGTCAGGAACTATATGAACTAAACTACAAAACACTTTCCACACAAATAAAGTCAGACTTAACCAGTTGGAAAAATATCAAGTACTCATGGGTAGGCCGAGCAAATGTAATAAAAATGACAATACTACCCAAACTAATTTACTTATTTAGTGCCATACCAATCAAACTCCCAAAAAATTATTTTACAGATCTAGAAAAAATAGTAGCAAAGTTCATCTGAAAGAACAAAAGGTCAAGAATTTCAAGGGAATTAATGAAAAAAAATGCTGATGAAGGTAGCCTAGCTGTGTCAGACCTAAAACTATATTATAAAGCAATGGTTATCAAAACCTTTGGTTTTGGTACTGGCTAAGAAATAGAGCAGTCAAGGGGCAGCTAGGTGGTGCAGTGGATAGAGCACCAGCCCTGAAGTCAGGAGGACCAGGAGGACCTGACTTCAAATCTGGACTTGGATACTTAACACTTCCTAGCTGTGTGACCCTGGGCAAGTCACTTAACCCCAATTGCCTCAGGGAAAAAAAAGAAAAAGAAATAGAGCGGTGGATCAGTGGAATAGGATAGGATCACAGGACAAAATAGGCAATAATTATAGCAATATAGTGTTTGATGAACCAAAAGACCCCAGCTTTTGGGATAAGAACTTTTTGACAAAAACTGCTGGAAAAATTGGAAACTAGTATGTAAGAAATTAGGGCTCGACCCACTCCTAACACCACATACTACATAAGATCTAAATGGGTTCGTGATTTAAACATAAAGAATGATATTATAAACAAATCAGAGGAACATAGGATAGTTTATCTCTCAGATTGTGGAAAAGGAAGGAATTTGTATCCAAAGAAGAACTGAAACTCTTAATTGAACACCAGATAGATAATTTTGATTATGTTAAGTCAAAAAGTTTTTGTACGAACAAAAATAATTCAGACAAGATTAGGAGGGAAGCAATAAATTGGGAAATCATCTTTATATTTAAGGGTTCTGATAAAAGCCTCATTTCTAAAATATATAGAGAATTGACTCAAATTTATAAGAATTCAAGCTACTCTCCAAATGATAAATGGTTAAAGGATATGAACAGACAGTTTTCGGATGATGAAATTAAAAAGTTGCTCCAAATCACTATTGATCAGAGAAATGCAAATTAAGACAACTCTGAGATACCACTACACATCTGTCAGATTGATTAAGATGATAGGAAAAGACAATGATGAATGTTGGAGGGGATGTGGGAAAACTGGGACACTGATACATTGTTGGTGGAACTGTGAACAGATCCAACCATTCTGGAGAGCAATTTGGAGCTATGCTCAAAAAGTTATCAAACTGTTCATACCCTTTGACCCAGCAGTGTTTCTATTGGGCCTATATTCCAAAGAGATCTTAGAGGAGGGAAAGGGACCCACATGTACAAGAATGTTTGTGGCAGCCCTTTTTGTAGCAGCTAGAAACTGGAAACTGAATGGATGCCCATCAATTGGAGAGTGGCTGAATAAATTATGGTATATGAATGTTATGGAATATTATTGTTCTGTAAGAAATGACCAGCAGGACGATTTCAGAGAGGCCTGGAGAGACTTGCATGAACTGGTGCTGAGTGAAACGAGCAGAACCGGGAGATCATTGTACAGGGCTATAAGAAGACTACATGATGATCAATTCTGAAGGACATGGTTCTCTTCAACAATGAGGTGATTCAAACCAGTTCCAGTTGTTCAGTGATGAAGAAAGCCATATACACCCAGGGAGAGGCCTGTAGATTCTGAGTCTAGACCACAATATAGCATTTTCACACTCTCTATTGATGTTTCCTTGCATTTTGTTTTCCTTCTCAGGTTTTTTTTCTTGTACAGCAAGATAACTGTATAAATATGTATACATATATTCGATTTATCATATATTTTAACATAATTAATATGTATTAGACTTCCTGCCATCTAGGGGAGAGGGTAGGGGGAAGGAGGGAAAAATTTGGAACAGAAGGCTTTACAAGGGTCAGTGTTGAAAAAGTATCTATTTATATGCTTTGCAAATAAAAAAATTAATAAAAAAAGAAAGATGATGATCATATTTTAATTTACAATCCCCTTGGCTTGAGCTATATTGATATTGATGTAAACATCAATGTAGATATAGATATATAAATATATAACTGGATAGATAAAAATAGCTAGATAGAAACATGTATCAATATATTTAGATTTAAATATTTTTCTCAAAGTAGCAAATAACCACTACTTTCCATAAGCATTGGTCTGTAAATCTTAAGATTTTTTTCATTATTATGCTGTATATATTGAATATATATAGAATAGGGAGGATAAGGATAGTGCCTGAGCATGTTATTTCACCTGAATTTGGAGCTTCCAAGGTAGGAAATTCTCTTCAGCAATGCAAATCAACACTAACCCAAGGTCCTATCCCAGTATGGGGTAGAGGGAAAGATCTGATTCTTTTTGCTCCATAGCTCTCTATATACTAAGAAATAAAAATAAAATGAAAATGAAAATAATTACAACTTTCATGCCCAAGGCGATAACAAAAAATAAGAGACCCCATCCTGGCTCCCATCCTGCCACTGCACTCATAATCATGGTATCTGGAGTCAAATTCCAGTTTTGCAAGTTATTGCTTGAGTAGTCTTGGGTAAGTACCTTCACCTTTCTGTACTTTAATTTCCTCACCTATAAAAAGAAAGGATTATACTAGATGGTACTATAGGATTATACTAGATTTGAAGGTACCTCCCATCTCTAACTCTGTTCTCCTGTGTAAGACAGCAGGAAGAAATTTATTAGCATTTTCAGCCACTGACAAGCAAGAATGCTGAGAGTAATTTAATTTGTAATTTTAATTTGTAAGTAAATTAATTTTAATTTGTAATCAGAGCCCTCCCCTGCCAATTCTTTAGGACAAAATTCCTGAATTTATGATTCTGATGATCTTTTCATCATTTCATGCAGAAAAGCTTCCATGAAGCTACATTTGGTCTTGAGTTTAGTCCCTTCATTCCTGGTGGGGACATGCTATTGTTTTCTTAGGTGAGATATTCTTTGTATATTTGGTTTTCCTGTCCAGGGTATCTAATAGTCCGGGTATCAGTTTTTTTTAGAACTAAGCAAATAATTGACTTGAATGTGTATGCAGCTTGCCAAGATGATTGAAAAGAGAGTCAGGAGTACTCATGTGTAAAGTAGGATGTTCATGGAAGTCCATGGGAGAAATTTTCTTATGTATTTTTTTTAAATTTCAGAGGATTATGAATTTGAAGGAATAATGAAAAGGAACTTTGTGAGTAGGATAAACTTTGGATTTCAGGTTTTTTTTAAATATGCTATTCCTCCCAACTCCCTTAAAACAACAGCAATATAACTAGATTTTTTCTATTTTCACCTGATTTGATTATCCTAACACAAGACTCACTAACTCCCATCTCCCTACATTTGTACTACCAGTCTCAACCCTGGAATGTCCTCCTACCTGAATTCTGACTTACAATCTCATTTCCTTTAAAAGTCATCTTAAATTCTACTATCTATTAATATTTCTTCTAATCCCTCACTTTCTATCAGCTACTTTCCTCTTCCCTATTAATTTATTTTCCATTTATTTCATATGTATCTATTTGTGTAAATGCCATCTTCCCCAATAGAATGTAAATTTATTGAAGGCAAGGATTGTTTCACTTTGACCCTTGAATCACCAGGACCTAGAATGTGCCTGATTCTAGGTTGTTGTTTATAATTGGTGCTTGTTGATTGATTGCTTGGTGGTACACAGCTAGTTTCTAGTCATGTCCATAGCTCAGGGGTTGCTGATCAGGACAAAAATGGAAATCAATTGATTTCCTGAAAAGGCTGAATTTTCACAGGAAAATGAGACTTTGGGGGAAAGTAATGTAGATACAGTTCACTTCGCAGTCTAGTGATTTCAGAACAGAAATATGAGTCAAGTGAATTCCAATACCATGATACCCACAGGGATTTTTTTCTTTCTGAATTATTCATACAATGGACTTCACTCTTTGCTTTGATTCCATTGTAGAGACTGGCCTCATTTCTATTCAATCAGCACAGAAATAGTCCTGTCTATCTGTGCTTCTGGCTGGCTTTGAAAGAGCTATTAGGATTTATAAATATTTCTGAATTTAAAATCAAGAAATGCTTTAGTTAGAAGGGAATTCAGAGAGCACTTAGTTCAACCCCCTGATTTAGAGATGAAGAGACTGAGGTTCCAGAGTAGTAAAATGATTTGTCCAGTCATATAACTAGCCAGTGGCAACCTGAAATCTAGATTTTCTGTTATCATTCAAATTGATAATAATGCTGGTGGTACCTAAGTACAAGTTTTGTCCCATCAGTTATTGACTTACTTATTGTGATGGTTGGTTGCTCTTTAAATGATATCACTATGTTGGAGTCAAAGTACAATGTATTTGATTGTGGCTGATCGGTCCAATATGAGCTTGGAAGGCTCTACCCCAAGTTGGATACATAGTCTATGTGAACATTTAGGGTGGAGATGTCTCTAAATTTATACATTTCATGCCTTTTCCAACTTATTGAAATTCTGCTTCGCTCATAGAGCACAGTGCCCAATTTGATGAAGATATAATAAGAGGCCCTTTGCCAGTGTTTCCCATATCACTCAATTTATTATAAAGTTCTTCAGAGAAACCTTTAGAATGACCTTGTATCACTTCTGACCTTAATGTTAGCACCTGCCTTGTAAGAGTTCTCCAAAGAAAACTTAAATAATTCTACTGACGCAATAGTCTTGCTATTTTTCATCCTGATTAGATCAATTTTGTATTATTATTTAGTTCTGGGAATCATATCTTAAGCAGTGCTCTCCAGATAAGAGGAAGAAGGGAAAGGATGTTAAATCATATGAGAATCATTTGAAAGAAATAAGAATATTTAGCCTATACTGTCTATTGGTAATCTCATCAGCTCCTGTCTCTATTCTGAGGAGTCAAAATCTATAAATCTGACTCATTTTTCTCATGGGATAAAATAAATAATCATAGCTCAAAAGTTTGAAGGTACCAGAGAGGCCACTGAGTCAATTCTCCTTATTATCCAGATGAAGAAACTGATGTCATGAAGATTCAGTGACTTATCTAAGATCACATAGGAAATAAATATTCAAAGCAGATTTGAATTGAGTTGTATCTTCAACTACTTTTTGAACATTTCTACCTAAATGTTCCTTTGGCATTTCACACTCAACATGTTCAAAACAGAGCTCATTATCTTTCCCCTTAAATTTGATATTCCTCTCAAATTTCCTGTTTCTTATTGAAAACACAATCATTTTTCCAGTCTTTCAGATTTGTAACCTGGAAATCATTCTCAATTTATTACTCTCATTCATTTCTCAACATTTTTTGATTCTACCTCTTCATGATAGTAATGTAAAAATACCCCATTTCAGGCTCTTTTTATAACTTACTGATTGAATCAATGATCTCCAAGTGGGAGTTGGGGTTTACTGGAAAGTCATCGAATGAATTTCAGGGGAACATGATGATTTCAAGGATTATATAGATTATAGGAAATTATATATTTAGAGCTAGAAGAGATTTCATTGGTCATGTATTATAACTTCATTTTACAAATGAAGTTCAAGATCCTGTCAGATGTGAATAGAAGGCTGTGATTTGAATTCAAGTCTTCTAGCTTCTAGAGTCATTATTTTTACTTTAACATACTGTCTGAGCATAGTGATACCATAAAATTGTACAAAGGGACTTTCCTTTTTACCATAATCCTTAGCTCTAAAATACTAAACTACTACTACTAAATAATAATAAATAAAAAATAATAAATATTATAAATAAATAATAAACTAAAATACTAACACAAAAAATTTAGTATCTGCAATCCCTGTGAGTTATTGAAAGAGATTGATTTTTTTTAACTTCTAATAAAAATGGGCAGTCATCCTTGTGTCAGCCATTATCACTTTCTAAGGCACTGGTATGTTAATTACTTAGATAATGGTTCAATATAACTCAGATCTCCCCATCTTGTGCTGTCCCCTTCCTATAAGCATTTGGTGGGGGAGAGAGCCAGGAGAGGGAGAAGAACCTTAGAAGCACATCAAAATCAAAGGAGAATCTTGTTACAGTAAGCATCCCGGGCATAAGTGAAAAGTAAGATCAATCTTTGAAAATAAAATAATTGTGTTTTAACAGAAAGCCAAGAGAAAAAAAATAAGTCAAATTTGCATGTCTTCAAACAGTACAATTTCTGGAAATCTCTACAGTCATTTAGGGCATCATATACAGTTGCCTATTTAAATTAAGAGTATAGTCTTTGTCCTAAAATCTAAGGGCTAGTGATCCCATTTTCTTCCTTTAGTTCATTTCACATTGCATCTAGATGGTCTACTGCTGTAAAGATGGCATAGGATTTATAATATGTCCTCTTCTATTGAAGAGCAAATGGGAAAATGGTTGAACCAAGAACCAAACAGTTTCCACATCTTACAGCTTTTGATTTATTCCTTACAGTTTATAATATTCTCCCAAAAGAAAGTGCCATTTATTATCTGGCTCAACTTCATTATGTACCCTGCATTAGTAGAACTAAAATCTCCTAACCATGATATCAGAAATGGAATTCTAGTCCACAGCTGTCATAGCACCTTTTCCTCCACTGAGATTCATTCAAGAACAACTTTATTTTAATAGCAGCTAATTACCTGATTCGACTAACTGAAATCTTAAAAAGGACAAAGAAATAGAAATGAACAGAGCATCTGCTCCCAGAATCACACTTCTAAGGAGCTGGTCAAATGAAGTATTCATCTTGAGGAAAATCCCTCTGGTTTCCTTTCCTTCCCCAGTATGTTCTTGCTAACACTTCAAAAGGAGAAATTTGCATTCTTTGCTGCTAATATGAATGTTTCTAGGAGTCCCGTTATATAGATGGAGTTATAACCTTGTATGTGTCAGAAATTTTTCTCCTTTGTATTTTGACAGCAAATATAATTCTTTTGTTCTTGCTTGAAAAAAAAGAACAAACTTGATCATTTACCTCTTTCTTACTGTTTATTATTATTTATTATTTATTACTCAGGATCTAAATCTACAGTTCTTTTGGGGATGGGTATTGATAGAAAGGAAGTGATAAAAATATCTTAACCTGGATGTTTTACTTTCAGCTAGTTATTAAACATATTCCAGTATAAAGTTTTACCATTTGTGCTATTTTTTTCAAATGATTTCTTGTTAATTCAAGGAAGCCAGTGTTGCTTAATGGCAAGGGGTACACCTTCAAGTTAGGGAAGGCCTAGATTTAAGTTCTATCACTGACACATACTAGCTGGGTGAACCTGGGCAATCACTTAACGTTTAGTTCCCTCCCCTTACCTCTGTTAACCCTTAAATGACAGAAAATTACTAATTTCCTCCCTCCAATGGTGGAGGGAATTTCTATACTAGAAAGTTCCTTATATCAGTGGAATCATAGGTTTGGGACAAGATGAACAAAATATTTTAATTCAGATGTTTTTAACCTCCAAATGAGAAACATCTTGATTTTTATCAGGAAGAACTGTGAATGCCCTTATTGTAATTACTTTCACTTCTTACCATCCATTGTGCACTAATGAAGAATAAAGAAAGGCAGCTTTCTGGAGAGTTACATTCTAAAATTCATATGTATAGTTACCATATGTTTACATTATTTACAAGAATATCTATATTTATCTATTTTATAATCTGCTTATATATTATCTGTCTATCTATTTACCCTTTCATCTGTCTGTCCATCCATCTCTCTATCTATGTACTTATCTATCTACACCTCAGTATAAGCCTGAAGTATCCTAAGAAATGGTCCTTCACAAGGCTCAGCCTTTGAATTAGGACCACTTGACATTTTCATCAGGGAGTTGCATCCTGGAACAAAGAGTAGGATTAATAAATCTCTAATGACCATAAAACTAGGGACTGAAATTATTCAAGCTGTCCACATTCTTCCCATGGCAATTGACTGTGGATGAAGATGTGCCTCTTTAATAAGTGGACTTTTCCAGTGGGGCCAATGGAGAAAAAGTAAAGCATTAAGATCATTGTCCACTGACAACTAGAAAATGTAAGGCAACCTATAAGCAGGAAGGGAATGAATACATATGAAAAGATTCAATATTTTTTTTCCAGTGTGAAGCTTCCTCTGTTGAAGCAGATGTAGTCAGCCTATGACTTTGTAAATAAGTAAATAAACAGCAGATATTGTAGAGAATGTGCACTGGTCCTAGAAACCTCAGGAAGACCTGAGGTCAAATATGGTCTTAGACACTAACTAACTGTAACCCTCAAATGAAAATAATAATATCATCCATCTTACAGGGGTGAGAATCAAATGAGATAATGTTTGTAAAATGAACTTAGTCTGACAAATAGTAGGTATTATATAAATGCTAGTAAGTATTAGGAGTAGCCTAAGGCAGAGACTTAATGTCTTGCTTAGGATAACATAACTCATAAGTAACAGTGTTAGAATTTAGATTTAGATCTTCCTAAATGCAAGCCCAGAATATTGTCCACTATACCATCTTATCTTTATATTACAAAAAAGAAAAAGATTGAAAGTTGTACATTAAACCTCTTAATTTATACACTATTATTTTCTTTTTTAGTCAATCAGAGTTAAGTATCTGGTCCTGGGTCACAGAGTTAGTAAGTGTCTGAGACTAGATTTTTAATTCAGATCCTCTTGACTCCACAGTTGGTGCTCTATCCACTGCTGCCCTGACTATGATTTTTAAGTAGAGAAAGACAAATAATAACAACATCAACAACAGCAATTACAAGAACAACATTTGTAAGAGCTTTCTTTCAGGATTACTGTAATACTCAAATGAATCAAGCAATCAAAAAATATTTATTAAGCTCTTACGATATACCAAAAATTTTTTCTGAGTGCTGGAAATAAAGGGAGAAAAAATGAGCATCTCCTCTCAATGAGTTAATAATAGAGGTCAGTCGAGAAGATATATACATAAAAGGGTCTATCAGCAGTGTAAATGAAAATATCCAGACATTCTTTTTTTATATAGAAACAATGTTTTAATTGAGAATTTCATCCTTTTTTTTAAATTGAAGTTTTTTTTTATTTTCAAAACACATGTAAGGATAAGTTTTGAACATTGACTCTTGAAAAACCTTGTGTTCCCATTTCCTCCCTGCTTTCCCTCATCCCCTCCCCTAGATGGCATGTAATCCAATATAATAAACATGGTAAAGTATATGTTACATTCAATATAAGCATATATATTTATACAATTATCATGCAAGAAAAATCAGATAAAAATTATAAAGAAAACAAGAAAGAAAATAAAATTCAAGCAAACTACAATAAAAAGATTGAAAATGCTATGTTGTGATCCACCCTTAATTTCCACAGTCCTCTCTGGCTGCAGATGGCTCTCTCCATCACATGTCTATTGGAACTGGCCTGAATGATCTCATTGTTGAAAAGAGTCAAATCCATCAGAATTGATCATCATGTAAATGTGTCATTGCCATGTATGATGATCTCCTGGTTCTGCTCATTTCACTCAGCATCAGTTCATGAAAGTCTCTCCAGGTCTCTCTGAAATTATCCTGCTAATATACAGACATTCTATGGCTGTAGCTATGTGGATAATGGCAAAGCTCAGATTTATTTCTTTCATTTTTTTGTATTTTTATTTTTAAATTTTTTTCTCAATAGTATTTTATTTTCCCAAATACATGTAAAGGTAGTTTTTAACATTCATTTTTTTGTAAGACTTTGTGTTTTAAATTTTTCTCTCCTCCCTCTCTCACCTCTCCTTTCCCCAAGACAGCAAGCAATCTGAGATAGGCTAAACATATGCAATCTTTTTGAATAAAATTTTGTATTTGTCATGTTGTGCAAGAAAAATCAGACCAAAATGGAAAAAAAACACAAGAAAGAACAAACAAAAAAGGTGAAAATACTGTGCTTCGATAAACATTTAGTCTCCATAGTTTTCTCTCTGGACATTTTCCATCCCAATTCTATTGAAATTGTCTTGAATCATTACATTGCTGAGAAGAAAGGCTCAGAATTTCTTAAGATGCATTGGTAGATCAGATATGAGTGCCAGGAAGGCTTAAAGAGTAGAATAGAACTATTCAAATGAGATCATACATGTAAAACACTTTTTAAAAGTATATGATGAGTAGCAGTGTTATGATTTGAAATAGGTAGTATGATTACAAAAAACAATTTTTCTGTCTGGCTTTTCCTATCTGTTTCATGGAAATCAGTTCCATTACATTATATTCATACATATAATGTTCAATAATGTATAATATAAATTATACTGAATACTGAATAATGTACATTTTGTACATGTAATCTTGTCCCTAGTTCTGTCTCTTGACAGGCTGAGAATGGAAATTTTTTTGATCTAAAGTGGAACATTTTTCCATAGTTTAAATTGGAGCTTCCCCTTTTGAAGAAGGAGCAAAATGTCTTGCTCTAGACAGACTCCTAGAAGGTCCATAAGCATTATACACTAAATGAAAGTGGATAACAAAATACAGAGATAGTGAAGTGAAGAAGGTATGAGTAAATATATAGATTTGAAGCAGTATTAACCATATGAAGGAATTATACTTTTGCTATCATTGGGAAATAATATAGTTTGTGGCATTTCTATAACTTAATATAAATCATGGGGAGTTTCTGAGGTACAAAGATGTCAAATGACTTACCCATGATCATATTACTAATATTAAGTGTCAGAGATAGACCCAGACCTGAGTTCAAGTTCTGAATTCAATCCTCTATACCATATTTCAGAGTTAAAAATCAGCATAATAACAAATGGAGACCAAAGAGGAAAATCAAAATTTCCATTCAGGATTATCTCTAGAAGGAAGGCATGTCTCCCTTTGAGATTTAATTTTTTTTCATAATCTTGATCCTATTTATTTACCCAAGATAATTATTCATTAGTTACTCTCTATTCTATGCCATAGCCAACTGGCCTACTTGCTATTTCTCACACATGACATCTCCTATCTCTGTGCTTTTTCATAGATTATCTTTAATTATAATAATCCTCTCTTTCCTCAATTATTCAAGTTTTAGCTCAAGTTCCTCCTTTTGAACAGGACCCTCTTGATAGTTACCCCAACTGAGAGTGTAGAAATATATACTGCAGAAATAACCTTGTATATACACATATACATATGCACACTTTTGTACATGTATACTTGTCTATGTTTATTTATTCACCTGTGAACATATTATTACTGGGTAATATAAATGTTCTTGGAATCCAGTGATTTTTGTTTTTAAAATGGTATCCCTAACTTATTGCCTGGCAAACAGTAGACACTTAATAAGTGCTTGATCATTAAACTGAGATGTCTTAGCTGCATAGCCACAGAGTTTAAAAGTGAAATAGTAACAGAATGCTGCTGCTGGACAGCTCCTTCCATGAGCATAACTCTCCATGGAAACAGTGATCACTAAGACATGGCAGACAATAATGAGTGGGGGAACTTAATGGTTGGTGTTCTGTTCTATGTTAGACACTATAATTCATTAATTAGCAACTGATTTAGTATTCCATCCCAGTGTTAGTATAAGAACTATAGATCTATCAGACTGCAGAATATTTTTCAAAGTAAGCCTGATTGTTTTCCAGCTGGGAGAAAGGAAGGGATAGATAGAGAACCTGGAGTACTGGTTTATGAGTCTCATGTTCTTATTCACTATGTTAGCTTGCTTCCAAAACTTATGGTACACACAGAGATATTTTGTGTTGAGTTCCCAGAGATGGGACCCCTTTCAGTAGCAGACCTGTGAATTTTTACCCACATCTCCAAATAGGAGTTATATTTTTGAATCTTGTATATATTTAAAATCAGGTATTGTATTCTTTATCAAATGGGAAGATTATGAGTATCACTAGACATCCACATATATGTACATATACTCCTCTCTCCTTTTGAGCTCTTAAACTACCTCCTTAATTTTCTGCAGATCCAAATGATTTATTTCTCACTTTTGTGTTTACATTTATCAATAGTGCAAAGGAAAAAAAATCTAAATTTGCATTTTCATCCATAATTCTGTCTCCTCTCTCACATTCTCATTACCTTTATAAAGAAATTTAAAAAAATATTATCTTGCACTATCTTGTCCCTGTTTCCCTCCCCCTAATTTTAACTATTATCTTTCTGCTTCGAAAGATCAACCTAAGCTTCCTGCTAAGGCTCCTTGGGGGCTTTGAGAACATTAATCTCACAGGTCGAGAGAGAGTAATTTGCTGCCATACCACTTAAAACATGTTCCTTTTACTATAAATAGATTCTCCCTTACACATTATTTTTTTTCATGGAACCCAGAATAAGTTGTGTCTTCTCCAGCAAAGGGTTCAATTAAAGGGACAGCCAGTAATGGCCAGCTAATTACTTCTTACTGTAGATTAAGCAAGGGTAGATGAAGTCTTAGGTTGCATTAAGAGAGTAATAAAGACCTGAAAGTCCTGATATACCCTCATCTGATCAGACCACATCTGGAGCACTGTGTTCATTTCTGGGAATGGCATCTTAGGAAGAATATTAATAATCTGGAAAGTGTCTAGAGGAAGGTAACTAGGATGGGTAAAGAATTTCAGGTCACAGCATACTAGCATTAGTTGAAAGAAATGGACATGTTTAGCCTGGAAGAGAGAAGCCCCTTAAGAGGCATGAATATTGTGAGATTTTTTTGGTCTGGTCAAAGAGTATAGAAGCAGGTGTAATTAATTAGCAGAAGTTGTAAAGAGGGAAATTTAAGTTTGATGTTAGCAAAAAACTTCATAGCACTTTTAACTGTCTAAAACCTGAGAAGTAATAGGTTTCCTTTCTTGGATATCTTTCAGGAAAAGTTTGATTAACACTAGTTGAGTTTAGTATAGAGAGGATTCTTGTTCAGGTATAGGCTAAACTGGAGAACTTCTGTTGTTCCTTTTAACACTGAAATTCCATGATTCTATGTAATTTCTGCCTTTTCTACCCCTGCCCAATTATCTTATTTTTACAAAAATCATAAAATAACACAATTTAAAGGTTCAAAGAGACCTCATTGTCCATCTAATTTAAATCTCACATAAAATAAGTCCTCAACATAAAGTAACTGAAAAATAGAGTACATATTTTCTTTTTATCTTTCCATCTCTCTTTGTTCCCTTGACTATCTGGAAACTAAGATATTAGCCATTGAAACACAATAATGCTAGCTCCTTTGGGGCATTTTGTTGAAGTTTATAAAAATAGTTTATATTTGTTTCTCTAATTCACTAGGGAAGTGTTAGGGTTAGGACATCATTCTAGTCTTTTCACCCTAGGAATGTGATATTAGTCTCAGGCTAAAACTTGAAAGGAAAGCAAGTCATAAATGTAATAATGACTTTGAATACAATTTGGTATAATATACAGACTCAATGCAAGATCCGGAGTCTGGCTTGGATTTCTAGACCTATCTGTGTCCTAATCAGTTTGGAAGGGAGAGTGATGCAGGTTGCTTGGGCAACTCCCCCTGCATCCCTAGAGGAAGGTGAAAAGCATATAAACAAAAACAGCTAGATGGGCCAATAATTGTATGAGTCAAGGAATTTTTATGATAGATCTGGAACTTGATGAGGACCTAGAGGTAATCTCCTACAACTTTGTTTTAGAGAAAAGGGATGTATGTATGTTTAGAGAAGTTAAATGTGTGCTCAACTCATTATGGAATTCTTTTTCCTTGGGCGTGAATAAGGTGTAAGAAGGAGGAGAGAGAAGTTATAAAGGTCTTTAAAAGCTTAACAGATTATCATATTTAATGCTGAAGGCCAAAGGGGATCAATGGAATTATTTGATTTGATATGTGTATGTGTGTGTAGGTGTGTGTTTAACATGGTCAGGCCTATGCTTTATGGAGATCCATTTGATAGTTAAATAGAGTGAGTAGCAAGACCTTTGACGCTGGCAGACCAACCACGAGACTATTCAGATAGCCCATGTATGAGATAATGAGTACTTGTGTCTCAGTAGTGTCTGTGTTAGTAGAGAGAACTATATATATTTGATAAAAGCAGAATCAAGACTTGGCAGGGAAGGGGTGAGAGAGTATGTACAAATTATATACAAATAAGTAATGTAATTTTTTGGGGTGAAAATTCTAACATTTTGAGAGGGAAATAAAATTACTTCATATAAAAGATGGCATTTAAGTTGAATTTAAATGAATTTTTAAAAAAACACATACAACAACTTAAGTGTTTATGCTAAGCAGTATGCTGTGCTGACATATTCATACAAAACCAGAGACAGGACCCAATATTCAAGGAAATTTTATTCAAATGGGAATGATACACATTCCTGATGTCCAGGCAGGGTCTTTTTTGTCAAGAAAGATACAGGGATGGTGGTGGGAGAGGTCATAGGAGGAGTAAGATTAGCAACTTTTCCTTCCTTCAACCAGGAATAATGATAGACTGAATCAATCTAATCTTGGTTTGGGATTCTCAAACTAGAGATCAGGAGAAAAGGGTTTAGTAAGAAGGCCATGGAGGGAGAAAAAAGGATTCTAAGAGACATCTACCGTTTCCCATTTTGCTTCCATGGTGAGAATCAGAAACATTTTGAGAAGAAAGTGAGTTTCAGTTTTTTTCAGATCAGTGAGTTTTCACTGATACATTGTTGGTGGAACTGTGAACGGATCCAACCATTCTGGAGAGCAATTTGGAGCTATGCTCAAAAAGTTATCAAAATGTGCATACCATTTGACCCAGCAGGGTTTCTACTGGGCCTATATCCCAAAGAAATTTTAAAGGAGGGAAAGGGACCCACATGTGCAAAAATGTTTGTGGCAGCCCTTTTTGTAGTGGCAAGAAACTGGGAATTGAAAAGATGCCCATCAATTGGAGAGTGGCTGAATAAATTATGGTGTATGAATGTTATGGAATATTATTGTTCTGTAAGAAACGACCAACAGGAGGATTTCAGAGAGGATTGGAGAGACTTGCATGAACTGATGCTGAGTGAAATCAGCAGAACCAGGAGAACATTATACACAGCAACAAGACTATACGATGATCAATTTTGATGGACATGGTTCTCTTCAACAATGATGTGATTCAAACCAGTTGTTCTGCAATGAAGATAGTCATATACATCCAGAGAGAGGCCTGTGGGAACTGAGAGTGAACCACCACACAGCATTTTAACGCTTTCTGTGAATATTTCCATGCATTTTGTTTTCCTTCTTAGGTTGTTTTTTTCTTCTTCTCTTTCTAAATCTGATGTTTCTTGTGCAGTAAGATAACTGTATAGATATGTATACATGTATTGTATTTGTCATATAATTTATCCTATTTAGCATGTATTAGATTACCTGTCATCTAGGGGTGGGGGGTGGGGGGAAGGAGGGGAAAAGCTTGGGAAAAAAAGTTTTTGCAAAGGTCAATGTTGAAAGGTCACTCATATGTTTTGTAAATAAAAAGCTTTATATAAAGTTTGAAAAAAAATAAAACATGAAAAAAAAAAGAAAGTGAGTTTCAGGCAACTTTGCATTCCAAGAATTGTGTTTCTCCTGTCCACTTGGGTTCCTAGAGAAATGACCCATAGACAGGTCACAGAATTCAGAACTAAAAGAAAATTTAGAAATAATTTAATCCAACATCCAATCTCCTTATGTTACAGGGGGCTATGAAAAGCTGTCTTAATCAAGTGAGAAATGGCACACTGAGAATAAACACTTACTATCTGAGCAAAAATATATTTATAGACAATTTTGGAAATTGGAGGCTAAAGGAGATAATGAGATTTGCCTAATTTCACTCGGATAATAATATACAGAACATTTGAGCCCAGATCTTCTTCTATCATACATGTTTCTTTCTAGGACATCTCAACTTAAACTCATGGTATTCTAGGGTTCCATTTTGACTCTTGTCTTTAGATAGTAATGGGAAATTCTATGATTACCCCTCAACTGCTCCTGTTTCTTATTCTACCTTAGCTCTTGCTCAGCTAGAGGAGATCCAGAATTATCTATGTGCTCGTCTTTATCCATCTTTCAACTTTTGTTTAGTCAACTTATTTTACTTGTCTAAATACTTCCTTTACAACTAGCATGACAACCAACCATTCATTTTAGATCAGGAGATTCTTATTTGGATAAGAGAGAGGGAAATAGAATTGTGTTCCATTGTTGACTACCTACTTCAAATTTCACAGTTTCCTGTGGCACTCTGAGCTAGTCATTTGGAACACGATAATGTTAGAATATATCTATCTCTCTGTTTCTGTCTCTGTCTCTGGTTTTGTTTGTATATATCAGCACTTGACACACTACATAGCATAAACTAAAGTTTTTGTGTTTTTTTTAAATGTATTCCAAGTTCAACTTAAATGTCATTTTTATATGAAGTGATTGTATTTCCCTCCTAAAATGTTAGTATCTTCATCCCCTCAAATATAAAAAGATAATTCAGACAACTATTTCTGGCCTTTCTTCCTTAAGTCATATGAAAGAAGAAAAAAAAATCTGGATTTGGGGTTGGGAAGATAACATTAGTTTGAGGTGGTAGCAGTAGTAATAGCACTATTAATGGTTACTTTACAACTAAGGGGAATACATATGGAGGCAGTGATACATGATATAAACCTTGAAAGAAATTAGACTTTCCAAAGTAAAGAAAGAGTACATTCTAGACAGAGAGAGTAGGGAAACCCTGTGCAAAGACCCTGAGATGGGACATGGGAGGTCCTGAAAAGGGAACAAACATCAGACCAATTTAGTAGAATACATGAGAGGTAAATTAAGTGGAATGAGCCTAAAAAGGTCACCTGGAGTCAAATTGTGAAGGGTTTTCAAGGCCAAAAAGAGAAGTTTCTTTTCTACTTCTCAAGTATCCAAGTTTGCCTACTTCCCAAGGCATCTTATTCTACTTTGGAGCAACTTTTATTACTAGAATGTTTCTCCCTTTATTTTATACATGGAATAAAGGTATATTTTCTTGAAATTTTTACCCTTTGCTTCTAATTTTATTCTCTGAATTCACATAGGGCAAATATTCCATCACTGGAAGGAAGAAGAACAAGGTTATCTTGATCATCTCTTCCCTTGGCTGAAAATCTTTAATTTTTTTAGTGGATCCTCATAGAGAATGGATTTTCATTTTTTTTTCACCACCCTTACTGTCATCTTTTAGACTACCTTCAACTTATTAAAGCCTTCCCGGTTCTACCTTTCTCATCTTGTTTATATTAAGCATCCTTTCAGTCTTTTCTCTTGGCCACAGTAGAAGAACAAAGACTCTCCTCCCCCCCTTCCTCTTTCTTTCTTTTTTCTGTTGTGGATAAAACAAAAATCATGAACTATTATTTTCCTTCCTAAAATCTTCTGTCTTGAACAGGAAACAAAGAACGAGAACTGGTCATGTGGAGGAGAGAATGTGTCTTCTTCTGGCATTCTTGTGGTATCACAGGAAATTGAGGAAGCTCTCAGAATGTTGGCTAGATCTCATGGACAGGCATGGGTGGGTTACTTTTTGCATAATCAAATGGAATATCCATTAAGTAACGAAGGACAAGTAGAGATTAAAAAAAGCAACATTGGGCTATGGGATAATAGGCTTGAAACCCATGACTGATAGAAAGAATAGGAAGAGAGCATTATTTTCATTCTGTCTCCTTCTTCATGAATCTTGGGCTCTGTCCCAAGAATTTGGGGTTATGAAAGGTGAGCCTTAATCTCATCTTATCTGAAGTTGGACTTCCATATTTCTTTTAAGTCATTCTAAACCATAGGGCTCTCTTGTTTGTTATCATCTCCTCCCTTCCCTCTTATAATGCAAACTCTTTGAATTCAGGGACTATTTTCTTGCTTACATTTCTATCCTCAATATATCCTTCATTGACTGAAATATAGTAAATTCTTTAAATTTACATACATACATATAGTCATTTATATGTAGAGAGATAGAGAGATAGATATAGATATATATTCTTTAGTTCAAAATGTTGCTGGGTCATTTGAAATTTCACAAAAAACACAACCCCATAACTTTTTTTTTTAAATTTTTATTTTATTTGCATAACATGTGTGGGTAATTCTTCAACAATAACCCTTACATAGCTTTCCGTTACAAATTTTTCCCCCCAACTCCCCACCCCTCCCCTAGATGGCAGGATATCCACTACATGTTAATTATGTTAAAATATTGGCAAATCGAATATATGTATACATATTTCCAAACTTATCATTGGTGTGCAAGAAAAATCTTATCTACACAAACGATATATCAGATAAAGGAAACACAATGTAAGCAAACATCAATCAAGGAGTATGAGAATGTTATGTTGTGGTCCACATTTCACATCCCTCTCTCTGGGTGTATATGGCTTTCTTCAGTGAACAATTGGAGGTGGTTTGAAACATTTCATTGTTGAAGAGAGCCATGTCCATCAGAATTGATCGTCATATAGTACTGTTGTTGCCGTGTATAATGATCTCCTGGTTCTGCTCATTTCACTCAGCATCAGTTCATGTAAGTCTCTCCAGGCCTCTCTGAAATCATCTTGCTGGTCATTTCTTACAGAACAATAATATTCCATAACATTCATATACCATAATTTATTCAGCCATTCTCCAATTGAAGGGCATCTATTCAATTTCCAGTTTCTAGCCATTACAAAAAGGGCTGCCACAAACATTCTTGCACATGTGGGGCCTTTTCCTTCCTTTATGATTTCTTTGGGATATAAGCCCAATAGAAATGCTGCTGGGTCAAAGGGTATGCACAGTTTGATAACTTTTTGAGCATAGCTCCAAATTGTTCTCCAGAATGGCTGTATCCGTTCACAGCTCCACCAACAATGCATCAGTGTCCCAGCCCTCCCACATCCCCTCCAACATTCATCATTAACTTTTCCTGTCATTTTAGCCAATCTGACAGGTGTGAAGTGGTATCTCAGGGTTGTCTTGATTTGCATTTCTCTGATCAATAGTGATTTGGAGCACCTTTTCATATGACTATAAATAGTTTTAATTTCATCCTCTGAAAATTGTCTGTTCATATCCTTTGACCATTTATTGATTGGAGAATGGCTTGAATTTTTATAAATATGAGACAATTCTCTATATATTTTAGAGATGAGACCTTTATCAGAACCCTTAAATGTAAAGATGATTTCCCAATTTATTGCTTCCCTCCTAATCTTGTCTGCATTGATTTTGTTTGTACAAAAACTTTTTAACTTAATATAGTCAAAGTTATCTATCTGGTTTTCAATTAAAAGTTCCAGTTCTTCTTTGGACATAAATTTATTCCATCTCCACAGGTCTGAGAGGTAAACTATATTATGTTCCTCTAACTTGTTTACAAAATCACTCTTTATATCCAGATCATGAACCCATTTAGATCTTATCTTGGTATGTGGTGTTAGATGTGGGTCAAGCCCTAATTTCTTCCACACTAGTTTCCAGTTTTCCCAGCAGTTTTTGTCAAATAGTGAATACTTATCCCAAAAGCTGGGGTCTTTGGGTTTATCAAAAACCAAATTGCTATAGTTATTGCCTAGTTTGTCTTGTGATTCTATCCTATTCCACTGATCGACTACTCTATTTCTTAGCCAGTACCAAATGCACAACCCCATAACTTAATCTCTGCTCAAGTCCTATCCAGATATCCAGAAACATAAAAGCATATAAAATGTTCAAGGCATCTCCTTGGGAAACAACAGATCTCTAAAGGTCAATTCACTTCCTTCAAGAATACAAACAAGTGAAACCCAAACCCATTGATATGCTAGCCTCTCTGTCTTAATGGGGAACATCTTGAGCTTCCAATTAGTTTAGTACTGCACCTTTTAGTGCTGCAGTATGGCCCATTTGGAGATAATGGGGATTTAAAAACTGCAACAACAACAAAAAAGTAGATCATTTGAGTGTAATGGAGGAAGTTCTATGCAGGTGGATAGGCCCAGCAGGATAGAGAACAAGTCAAAAGTTTGACTTTAGGAAACTATGAGTGCTTTGAAGAGAATTAAAGAGACCTTATATTTGTGATTTTCACATCTGTGTCATTAGTGCCTTTGGGTAATCTGTTTTTAAGAGGCTATATAACATATATATATATATATATATGTATATATATGTTAGATACTTCAACCTGTCAGAACTCTCTTATTTTTTCAGCGTGGGTCTACCTTTCATCAACATCCTTCTGCACGTTCATAGACAGGTTCAGGGGGATGGATGTAGCTAAAACCTGATAACTTGGCAGTCAATCTAGTGAAATAAACAACAATCAGCAAGTGTTTATTCAATGCCTACTAGACATCAAGAACTGTATAACGCAACTGGAAATAAAAATACAAAAAGAAAGCCAATCCCTTTTCCAAGGAGTTTACATTTTAATGAGAGGAGATAATATAGAGGTCAGGGAGGAAAAGATAGAGGTACAGAACATGTAGAAAAAGTTCAGAGAGGAATGAAGCATTATAATCTGGGAACCCTTCTTAAATAGAGTTTCTGTGAAAAGCCATCCAATTAGATGAAAAAATTTTAGAAGTTGAGAGGAACTTCTACTCTTTGATTTCTGGGGCCCAAGTGGGCTCACAAGATGAAGAGGTTTTTGGGACATGATAGAGAAGCTACAGAGAGGAATTATCAGTTGCTTCAGGTAATCAGCATACATACGGTACATCACTGGGCTCAAATTAGAAACCATCTGCTGGGTCCATCTTCCTTGCTCTTGGTGAGTGAATGGGATGGTGAACCTCCTATCAAGTTATCTGTTCATATTCAGAGACACCATTATTTTATCACCATTAAAAAGATCTTAGGTCAGTGACTCAGAAACATGAAGGGAGAGTCACTAACAACAATGATCATCTCGGCAGGTGAGATCCACTGAACAATGTCAATCTCTAGCAATGGCAGCAGCTCAGATGAAATTGTGATGAAGTCTTAGCTTCGGCATTTTTCTAGTAGACCAAAGATAAGGATTTCTGGTAAAGTTTATGTTTCTAGAACTTCTGAATCCATGAAGGTTCTCTATTATCAAACTCCTTAATCTTTATTGTTGTTGTTTTACTGAGCAAAATATTTCCTATAGAGGAATTTCTTTGAAATATTCCATCAGAAAAAAATGATCTCCCTAAAAAAAAACCCTACTACTTGCTTTTGTTTATGTCATGATAGTACTTCTCAAACTGCATTTTGCAAAACCCTGATGTCTTTAGTGATGTGATAGGGACTCGATGAGCAAATTTCAGTGTTAGCAGTGGTATGGAGGAGAGAAAACTACCTTTTTGCAGTTAGGAGGTCAAGTTCAAATTCTAGCTCTGCACTTACAAACTTTTGTTCCCTTGGAAAGTCAATTAACCTCTTTGGGACAGAGTATTCTATTAAACGAAAATATTGGACTGGATGACTTTCTAGCTTCAGTCTATAATCTGGTGATAGTACACCCTCTATAATACTTAACCTGATTATCTATCTATCTATCTATCTATCTATCTATCTATCTATCTATCTATCTATCTATCCATCCATCCATCCATCCATCTATCTATCTATCTATCTATCTATCTATCTATCTATCTATCTATC